>CM042188.1:1373330-1388069 GCA_023539305.1 Ilex asprella
GATGGGGAGGGTAATATTCACTTTCCTACCACCACTCGCTGAAGATGGGTCTCGATTTGGCATAGAAATCCTCCTCCACCCACTAGTTCCCACCAAACATCTCCGTTTTCTTTTGTTGATTTTTCAATTAAAATTCTTATTTAAATATATAGCTAATTATAATATAATAATCCGTGTGCATATGCAAAGAAAAGACAACATTTTTTGCACCACTCTCTCTATCTATACCTTACAAACGTGCTCATCTTAGGCTCTCCAGGTTTGTTTTTTCAAGAAAAAAACGACACAACTACCTACAGCTTTTAGCTTTCTAAGCAGTATGTGTTGTTAAATTTCTTGTTTCCTCTACAATAGCATTATATTTTCTTCATTCGTGATTCAATATCATACCCATGTTTCTAATTTGTATGTCTTCTGTACTTTTTTCTATCTTTTTCATTGATTTTCTTTCTGGGTCTGAGAGATACATCTTGGAGGTTATGGTAAAAACCATTGAGATCTGGATTACTTATCGAGACTTACATTTTCTATCTCCTGGATGGCACTTAAATTCGCTTGCATATTACCTGTTTGATGGGTTGTGAAATAAACCACTACTTTTTCCGACATAACTGTAATGATAATAATGAATATTGATGTTTTACTTGACCCGTTTGGAAAAAGAAAGAGAAGGGTTTGATTTTGATTACCAACATCAGATCAATTTGATTTGGGTGATCATGTTATTTAACAGAGTTTATATATTAACCTACAAGTGGTGCGTTTGAATGCTAGATGGTAATCAAAGCTACCATTCTACATGTTACATTTCAATGAGCTTTCTGTTTCTTATTGATTCTTTGGCATTCCATTGTTTTTTGCACACCCTCTCCGATGCAGAAGCTAGCATGCATAATTATTTTTGTTGTTCAAGACATTTGTTCACCATTTATGCTTTGTTGACTCTGCTGACACCCATTTTGAACATCCACTGATTTGAGATTTGTGTATTTTTGAATCCAATGGGATTGTTTGTATAGTTCAACTCAACCCAACTCAAGAAAGTCGTCCAAACATTTTGGGGTGGTTGGGGTGGGCTACATGAATCCTGTTTCGTCGTTGTATTATATTTCAAGAGCTATACTTTCTCTTAAATCGTAAAGCTATTAATTTTTTTTTTAATTTGTTGCTATTTCGTTTATATATTTTGGATCTTCTATTTTATATTATGTGATCTATTTTAATGTACTAAATTATTCCTGATTTTACAGTTCGAATTTTCTGTTGATCAGATATTTGCATCGAAGAAGATGAGAGGAGCGGGTTTGTGGCAGCTGGGCCAATCAATCACCCGCCGTCTTGTTCAAGCTGATAAGAAGACCATAGCTCGTCGATGCTTTGCATCTGAAGCTGATCTCAAGAAGACTGTCCTATATGACTTCCATGTTGCCAATGGCGGGAAGATGGTGCCTTTTGCTGGTTGGAGTATGCCAATCCAGTACAAGGACTCAATCATGGACTCTACCCTAAATTGTAGAGAGAATGGTAGCCTCTTTGATGTTTCTCATATGTGTGGGTTAAGTCTCAAGGGGAAAGACTGTGTTCCGTTTCTTGAAAAGCTTGTCATTGCCGATGTTGCGGGACTGGCCCCTGGGACAGGGACTTTGACTGTCTTCACAAATGAGAAGGGAGGGGCGATTGATGATTCAGTGATCGCCAAGGTGACTGATGATCACATATACCTGGTCGTGAATGCTGGTTGCCGAGATAAGGATCTTGCCCATATTGAGGAGCATATGAAGGCATTCAAGTCCCAAGGTGGTGATGTATCTTGGCATATTCATGATGAGAGGTCTCTTTTAGCTCTCCAGGTTATTCCTCAAAATCTTCTGGTTTTGCATTTGATGTTTCATGGAAATTGAGTGGATTATATTCTAGCATTTGAAGTTTAAAATGCATTTTGAAGAGTGGGACCTTTTGAGCAAAATGGACTCCATCTTATTGACTGATGGTGGAATATCAATTCATGAAAATGCTACTATCTGAAATTGTTAACATCAAGTTTTTTGATGTGTCATTTCCTGATGATGGATTATTTTGTTACTGTTAGTATAAGGCATAATGGGACTTCCGAATTTCCCCGGGACTGAGAGACATGGTCTTGTTCTTTTTTGGTTTTCTTTATCATTCTCCTCGTGGAATGCACTTCACTCAAAACAGAGAGAAAAAAACGTAGTGGTTTGGAGGTCGGAGTGCAAGTTTGTGTTTCTGCTGATTGGATTAATGATTTTTAAGTTTCATCTTCTAAAGCTGTTTTTATGGGTTCCAATTTATGTTAGACTTATGCTCGACTCTTATCTGGTCTGGTAAGCAATTGGTGGGGCACTGAGTACTGCAGAAGAACCCTGTATCTGATTTTCTACTTTATGCTTTGTGCCTTGTCAGTTTCTCATTTATCTTTTTCTCCGTAATGTTACTTATTTTCAGTGAAGAATGATCATTTTTTTTTAGAATGAATGGGAATTGATTTGCAATTCAGCTTATATATTTTGATCTAGGTGTTTGCAGTAAGTATCTAGCTTTATTGATGCTCCTGTGCTTGTGAGAATGAAGTGCCTCACTATTAAATGCTAGTTAAAAGTTAGTGTTGTTTTGTCCAATATCACTATTGTTGTTTAAGTGTCGTAGAACAAGGATTTTCTGAAGGTTTCTGGTGCAGGGTCCTCTTGCAGCTCCAGTTCTTCAACACCTGGCAAAAGAGGACTTGAGCAAGATATACTTTGGAGATTTTCGCATGTTGGATATCAATGGTGCGCACTGCTTTCTCACCAGGACAGGGTATGTTATTTTTCTGGTTTTCCTTCTGAGATCACCATTGAGTTTTCATGGTTAGCAACAGAATGATGACTACCTTCTGATTTAAATGCTTTTTTGGTATTGCTTGCTTACCTCTCCCCCCCCCCCCCCCCCCGTGGGAACTCAGAAAATCAATAAAGAGTTGTGATATAAATGGTTTTAAATCTGTTCTATACCAACCAATGGATGCCATATCTTTTGTAGCTGAAGATGCAATCTATGTTAGATAATGTGTGGTTAGTCCTAATCAATGTTCTTATTACTGAATGTACAACACAGAAAAATCGCATGCACACATCATAATTTATCTTGATAAAGTCTCTAATTTTAGGCCAATGAAACAAATTTTCATGATCCTTGGAATTAATGGTCTTCAAATCATGTTGATGATACGCTAGAACCTTGGTCTATGAAGCATCAGCTAATTCACTTAAAACATACTATCTGACTTCGGTCGTTTAGACAACTTGAGAAAAGGAGAGCAAGTGGCACAGTTGCTATAAGGACCTAATTTAGTTTCTCTGAACATCTGAACCCCGGTCAGATGCATGAGACATGGTACCTCCATTTTAAGGTCAACCTTTCAGTTGGCTTTTGTTTAATTCAGCAGTTGAGTTGTAATTCCTTAGGCTTTCCAAGTGAAGGAAACGTGTTCTTGAGTCAGGGTTGGGAATCTCAAAACGTTTCAGATATCTTCCTTTGGATTTTGTAAAATTGACTTCTAGCTTCTGATTATTATCCGAATTCTAGGAGTGAAGATTGAACCATATAAAATCTGATTAGCACTTTATTGATTCAATTTCCCTATCCAGTTCACACCAAATTGTCCAGTTTTCTAAGTGTTGTCAATATTGATAAGTGCGACACTTTACCTTCATGGAAATCATGTCCAATCCTAATGCTAAGGGGCTATCTCAGAATCACAAGAAATTGGCCTAGCTAAGCTTCAACCTGATGTAGTTTGCTACTTGGGAACTGTTAAAGCAGTGTAGGGATGATTGCCCTGGTAGTAATGTGTATTTTGCAAGTGTTACTAAATCATGGCTTGATGACCTGGTTGGAGTTGTGACACAAACTGCTCTCTGGGCCTGCTTAGACCGCCCTATATAAAACTTTGGAAAACTCCATCTATCTCGGGGACACGAAGACAGTTATTGATCTTTAGATAGGTTAGTCTTTAACCATCAATGCTCCATTATTTTCTTTCTCGTTCTTCTCCCCTTGTAATCTTTGCTTGTATGATTTACTGTCGCGTTGGATTGATTGACCTTCTGTTCAATGAGATCATTAGGTACACAGGTGAAGATGGATTTGAAATCTCAGTTCCCTCAGAGCATGCAGTTGATCTTGCAAAAGCTATTCTGGAGAAATCTGAAGGAAAGGTTAGACTGACTGGTTTGGGTGCTCGAGACAGTCTTCGGCTTGAGGCTGGGTTGTGCTTATATGGCAATGACATGGAGCAGCACACAACACCAGTCGAGGCAGGACTCACATGGGCCATAGGAAAGAGAAGAAAGGCAGAAGGGGGTTTCCTGGGTGCAGAGGTAATACTCAAACAAATTGCAGATGGTCCATCAATCAGGCGAGTTGGTTTTTTCTCATCAGGACCACCTCCCAGAAGTCACAGTGATATTCAGGATGAAAAAGGCCAAAGCATCGGAGAAGTGACCAGCGGAGGATTCAGCCCGTGTCTCAAGAAGAACATATCCATGGGTTACGTGAAATCTGGAAACCATAAGGCTGGCACCAAAGTTAAGATTGTGATTCGTGGGAAGTCCAACGATGGAGCTATCACAAAAATGCCTTTTGTACCCACAAAATACTACAAGCCATCTTAATTATTCTCGGCTTTCAGAACTCCTAAGTTTTTCTAGTTGTTGATTCCTTTTACATGTTCTTGGTGAACTTGAATGCTGCTATCAATTAAAGTCTCCATTTTTCTGTTTCTGAGTTTCCCATGGTTACAACTTACAAGGGTGATTCAGTTTCTCAATCCTGCATAATTGTCATGTGTTTTTGTATACATAGGGTGCACTCATGTGTTTCCCATTGATGCAAGAAACGTAGTTAGCCGACCCAAAAATATCTGGATAAAGTGTTTTTGAGTTGAGTTGATGCAAGAAACTTAGTTGATAATATGACCAACAGGGATGACAATATTTTTTTTCTTTTGCTCAGTTCAAAATTTGAACTCCCCCCCCCCCCTTCTCTTCTTCCTACTTCTGGTATTGTGTTTTTGGGATAATGTGGCTTGGGGTGGTTTTGTAGTTGGGTTTGACTTTTGGTAATTCAGAGGTCTCATATTCAATCCCTTTCCACACCTCTTGAGAGTTAATCACCCCTGCTTTAACCCAGTTCAAACTACGGTGACTAGCCGCAAATTTGAGGGAATAATCGATACAAGGCTAGACACCCTGTACCCAAAAAAAAAAATTTGCCTTGGCCCTCCTGATTTGGATTTTTTTTGTCTCTGGGTGCAATAGGAAAGGATTATAAAACTTGAAAAGAGAATAGAAAAAGTTTTTAGTGAAATAGATTGGTGCAGCTGTCAAACATGTGTTTTAAAGATGATTAAAATAATTAATTGAATGAGTTTTAACCTTAGTTCACCACTTTTAATTCTCTAAATATTTTGCTAACCAAGATCTCAAAACATCAATCTTACTAAAAGCAACAATTTATTTTTAATGTTTATCTCTTTTGCTTCATTTGTTTTGATGAAAAAATAGAAAGATGAAAAGTTTGAGAGATAAATAAAATATCATGTATGGTAAGAAAAGAAAATAGGAAAGATGAAAAAGTAGATGAATTAACTTTCCTTCTAACTCATCAAAATTAATTCCACCAAAATCGAAATAAAAGTGGATGAAAAGTTAATTATTTATGTTTATATGTATTTTTTTTTGTCTATATATCTTTTAATATATACATATATTATGTATACATTAAATGTATATAAAAATAAAATAAAAGAATATGTATTTATATATATATTTTAAAGATTTTAAAAATAAATTTAAAAATAAAAAAATAAAAATAGAATATTAACGTTAAATTTTTTATTCAAAGTTTATGTAGGTTAACATGAATACGAACACGAACACGACACAAAATAAATAGGTCAACTCACAACTCGACACGACACAATTAGTTAAATGAGTTGAGTTAGGTTTAACTAATGTTCGACACAAATCCATAATAAATTAACACAAATCTGATACGACACGACTTGATTGTCACCCATAATTTTAGCCAATATAAAAAAAATAAAAAATTAGTTATTTTTATTTTTCATCCATCCATTCATCGAACTAAACACAAAAGAAAGAAAATATTTCATTCATATTTTTCTTCCTTAAAGGATAAAAAATATATCCCTTCTACTAGTTATAAAAAGTACTAGTTATATAATTGTCTCACTGCAAGTTGTGTTATTTGTCATCAATCGCTAACATAATTTCTGTTAATTTCTGTTACATATCACCTACTTAATGTTGCACTACTTGTGATCTTGTGCTAAAGAAGGGGTATCCAAAGATTCTAGACATGAGCATCTTCTTCCGGAATTTGGCTATAATTCACAGTTGTTTATGTATTTTTGTTTTTTATTCACTTGGCTGGGTCAAGTGGTTGCATCCACTGGATTAGCCTTGTTGAAAAACTAAGGTGAGGGGTTGCTACTGTGGGGAGCTTCTAAGACATGTCAAATCCAATTTTCCTAATTTGTTTTTTTTTCTTTTACGTATCAACTAGGTTTTTGATGCCTTTTTGACTTATGTATGAATACTCTGATTGACACTTGAAACAACAACTAGGTTATCTTTATTGAATTACTTTCTCAGTATCCTTGTAAATTTTTAATTTGTTTTGTCTTTTACTCGATTGCGTCTAATTATAATTGTACTGTTTGTCCTGAACTAAATTGCTTGAATTGCGGGTCAATTAAGTACACCGTACGGGTACAAGTGCGGGATACGTTATTTTTTCTTGTGCACGGATCGTTTTCATTATTACAAAGAATTATATAAATATATACATTATAAAATGAAAATCAAGACCAACAACAACATATCAACTAATAATCATATATAAAAAAGTTTTGATCGCATATTTTATTATAAAAAAAGGGCATATAAATTTAAAAACTTAAAATTTAAAAAATAACATATTAGAGAGTGATTAAATAGCTTCCCACTTGAAGCACAAATCAAAATAACACTCTTAAATATTTAATAAGTCTCAAATAAAAATTATTTAATAATAAGAAAAAATTGGAGCACAGGAGTTAATTGTCAACTCTTTTCCTTTTACCTTTTGCAGTGGTCCCTCCTTTTGCATAATTATTAATTTGAGTCTGATGCAGTTCAGAATGGCGGAGCAGTAGCCTATTAGAACTAATAGGTGACTTGTCAATAGAGATAGGCATAACATGTAAGGATGAAATTTCTCGATCTTTGTCTCTAGCAATGGTAGAACTATCTGTATTTTCATCCTCCAATCTCATACTAGAATCATCTATATGTGTGCTCTGGATTTATATCTCAATTCTTAAAAGGGCCATCTTTGTAGCTTTCACTAAAACGTGATTGGAGATGAATATTTAAATGGATGAAAATTAATTTGTCAATTCTAGTAAAATTCAATCTATTTCTCTTGATATTATGAATAAATGAATACGTGCTCTAATTTCTTTCAATTGAAGAACTTGTAATTAGTTGTGATAACACTTTTTATGAAAAAATAATGTGACACATTAATAATGATAATTAACAATAAAAATAAATAACTTGTAATTTAAATTTGTACATTTTTTGCCACATTTGTTAATTCTGGAGTTTTTGAACCATATGTCGACCATCAATCAATAGCATCCATGGTCACAACATTTGTTTGAGCCGCCGCCATAGCAAATAGACCCTTTCGCGAGTGAAAATGTGCATACTGTTCTCGTAATTGTTTTGTTTCTTCTACATCTGCTGCTATCTTTTTAAAAGTTTCCATAACACTTATGATGACCTCTTTATCTTGATTTGGAGTTTTCCTAACTGTACCTCTTAATGCTAACTTAGTAAGATATTGAGTATCATAAAACCGTAGTGTTAGTGCAAACCCAAGACAATGCAAAAGAATATACATCTTCTTCCATCTATCAAGCACAATTTTTTCAATCTGAAAAAATTTATCAATGTGTTTTTCACCCCTCATAATATCTTTTATATCACCAAGCATATTGTTCATCTTCTCATAAATCTCACCCATTTTTTGACATTCTCCATCACAAAATTTAATAAAAAAAAAATATAGGCTTTGTAATACTTATGATATTCTCCACATCCTCCCAAAATTCTTCACTAATAACGGTTTCTGTAACCAAAGTACCTAACTTCGTTGTGTGTTCATCCTCAGATTTCACCAATTCTTTCCATGACTTGAGAACAATGGTAGCTGCAAGAGACTCTCTACAGTCAACAAGTTGTTTCAACAAAATATAATGGGATGCAAACCTGGTTTTAGTCACTTTTAATAGTTTTAATTTAGATTGAGCCCTAAACTTAGCAAAAACATGTGTATGATTCAAAAAATATTTAACAATAGATTTTCCCCTTCTATAAGTATTTTTAAACCACTCAAATTCCTTTGCAAAGTCTTTAAACATTAGATTCAGAGTATAAACAACACAAGGAGACCAAAATATATGTTTGTGTACCTTTTGCACCTCTTTCCCCACAAGTTTGCAATTTGTTGTGTTATCGATCACTACTTGAATGATATTTAGTAAATCTACTTCTTCAATGACTTTCAACAAACAAACAACAATTGTTTTAACTATTTTCTCTATCATTAAAAAATTCTCAACATATAAAAACATAGTTTCACGACTATTTAGAACAATGATATTAATAAGTGGTTGATGCTTCACATTAGTTCACCCATTTGATACAATGGATACCCTATTAGAATATCATGTATCTTTAACCGAAAACTTCTTTTTCAACACTTCTTTTCTACTCATCCAATAATGTAATTCTTGTTTTTTCATAGTTGGGAGCCTTGTAACCTTTAAGTCATCTATTTATAGCTAAAATTATCTCATTGAATTGAGGATTTCTCAACACATTGAATGGGATTCTACTAACACAATCCCCTCATGACCTTCAAGTTAACTATATCTCGATCTATTATTTTAAATGCATCTTCAATTAATCCCGTGCCGCTTCATCAATGTAGAATTTTTCAGGGATGAAGAAACTCTTATTTTTTTTTGCCTTTTGTACTCTTTCTTTCAATTTTACATATTCAGTCAAATTATTCATCAACGCTAGACACCGCTTAATTTATGCTTTTTTCTTGGGTGGGGCAACAAAAAAGTGATAATGCATTCGAGTATACGAACTTGTAAATTTACCACCACAATGCTTACATGACCAACTCTTTGATCCCCCTGAATTTTTTCCTTGAGCTATACCAATAAGATTGATTTCATTGAGTAATAGTTTTAATTTTACATCAACTTATAATTGATCTTCATATGTGCGATTTTTTTGTGGTTGCCTAGTGTTATCTTCTTCCGTTACTTTAATATGTTCGACTTCTTATTCAGCAGAATCATCTAAATTTTGAATATTAATTCCGAATTGTTTTTCAACCTGAGAAAAGTCTTGTTTTTCCCTCATTCTTTTACCAAAAACTATTTTTTAAGTAACACAAATTCAATACAGAAAAGAGATATTGAATGAATAATGGGTAACAGAAAGATAGAGAAAAGAGAGAGAAAGGCAATATAGAGATTAGGATAAAAATTTGAATATATATATATATGGCTGCCAGGCTAGTTGTGTAAAAAAGTAGTCTTTCAATGAGGCATCTGCCTAATTGGTAGGCATTAATATTTTTACTTTTTTATCCGAAGTGTGTGATAACATGTCTTGTAAAATAAAGGATGAATGCCTTGAGTGTTGGACATGTTTTTATCTATATATATCAAAGTATGTTCCTTTTTTTTTTGTCAAAGTCTTTCAATTAAAGTCAATTTTTTTTTGTCAAACTCTCGATTCTTCCAATTACTTGTATAGAGAGAGAGAGAGAAGGAAAATGAGATCGCTCGATCTACGAAGTCGACGAAGAGAAAGGTAGAGATCTGCGATGGAAACCACACTAGTCTTGGACCCGAGGAATTTTCTAACTCTTCTTGCTCACCCAGACCTTATTTTCAATGCAAACCATGTGACTTAGTCGAACCTCAGCCCAACTATCCCGAGCCCATGAATCATTCACAAAAAATGGTGTTTCGTCAAGCCATGCACCTATACCCACACTCATATCAATGCCCAAAAATGCGATGTCTTCGTACATATGTAATGTAATGTACAATTGCAAATTTAATATTATGTCCATAATGTTATGAATGTCATATGAACAAACTCAACCCCATTTCAACACATAACATGACCAATTATATTCAAAGCATATAATTTTCACAAATCATCATCATATCAATATATTATGAGCATGTATTAACATTTGCATTTAACAACAATTTTCCTCAAGCATGTTATCACATAATTTCATGCAATTAACACACTTTATTTTACATAGGTATTTTATCAAACACCTTCAAGGCACCAAATCATGTAATCACATAAAATATCCAAATTCATCACATAACTCAAAACAAATTAGATTAAGTGATTTCAAGATACTCAAATATCAAAACATTCAATAACCACAAAAAAAAGATATGGGTTTTCAAGATTTTAATAGGTTCAACTCATTCACTCACAACCTTTGACTTATTTATTTCACTAGGGGGAATGTGCATAGTGAGAAAATAGGAACAAGTAGAAAGAAAGAGAAAAAAAAATAGAATACATAAATTTTGGTGGACATACACTATGGTGGTTAATTTCAATTAATAAATTACAAAGAAAATTATGTATGAGTAAAGTGGAAGAAATTAAGAGTATTGTAGAAATTTGTTAAATTGGACACCTAGTCCATCACTTCAATTTCAGGATGAGACTGTAAATTATTATAATATATCAGGAGAGTTTGGAATTTTCCAGCTATTGATCTCCCATCCTCTTTTGTAACTGAGACCTATTTTCTTAGACTATTCTTGGATTCCTCTGCACATTGTATGACCATGCTTTCTAAAACTGGTGTATTCTTAAGCAAAATCATGTAATTCATCATCACTTCCTGCTCTTAAGGTGGATCAAGAAACAAGAAGCCACTTGATTTAGAATCTGATCCTCATTCTCTTGATATGCAGAACAGGTGATCGATCTCCTACATCATCAATCAAGTGTCTTAGCCCCCCAAAAAAACAGCTTAGAGGAGAAAGAATGCATTGGAAAATTGGTAGTGCCCACAAACCTACATGACAGATTAAAGATTCAATAGATGGACAGTTCTGGAGTATGTTCAGCAGTCCTCCACAGTTCAATTCCACTGGTCCAGGTTCCACTTCAAGACGGGTCAAATTATGGAATGCGAGAAGATGGACAAATAGTTCTTCTGCACAAGTAAGAGCCTTGCAAAAGGAGAAAACTCAATACATCAACCAAAAGGGGGTTCAGATAAACCTTTTACATCAGACAAGCAGACCACTACAGATTATTAAAAGATGCCAATACATCTAAGCACATTTTTTTGGGATCAAATTCAATGAAAGCAGCAAACATACCTCAACTGCTTGGCCTGACAGTGTTGGGCTTTTTACATTAGAGAACCTTGATAAGCAACTTCCCCTTCCCTATGCTCCGAGACGAAAACCGTTGTTACACTTGCTTCAACTAGTGATGATGAACTGCATAAGCAAATTTCATTTTTGTTTTTGCCGGTGTAACTTAAGTATTTAGGACTCGTACCCAAAATGAGGACCTGGCAACCACTGTAATAATATGCTTCGACATTAGAAACGGTTAATCTCCAAAGACTAGGAGCAGAAACACTCGCAGCCGTGAGATTCATTCAGCAGCATTCGTCTAATGACAACAATTCAAGGGCTGGGCATCCAGAAGAGAGCTGCTGGGTCGCATAGTCATCCAGAAATGAAAATGGGAGGAACTTGAAGAATCCAGTTAATGAGTAAATACAACTCTGTTAATGAACTGCAAGTGGAGATGCAATACAACTCGCATCCATCTAACCTCAGATTCAAGGGCTGGACAGCCATAAAATCTATTTTATCTTAAGAGACAGTTGTTTATCAACCTTAAGCACCGAGAGGGAGCAAATCTATTTTAAAGAAACTATGATTCACGGGGCTCGGATTATTTTTTAATTTTATTATTTTCTTATTGTTGTTCTGCAATCAAGTAAGTGCGTCATTTCAATTTTTTTATGATACATTCTATTTTACATAACTAGTTTGCATATAACGTATACTTAGTGATTATAGATTTAGATTTGTTACAATAATTTTAATTCATTTCTGATTATATATTGGATAACAATCTTAAGACAGATTTCAAACAAATTCATTTTCGTTATATATTTATATTAATTACTGTTCTATCTAAATCAATATTTTGTATTCTGTTATATTATTACAATACTTTGTTAAAACCAGAATACTATTTGCTTTTGTTTGTGTAACAGAAATAGCTACAACAAATTTTGTTTCTATTATGTCTCATGGATAAAAGCCCGAGAAATTTAATGATTTGAACTTTAAACGTTGGCAACAAAAGATGTTTTTTTATCTCACCACCCTAAACTTTGCAAAGTTTTTTAGTGAAGAAGTTCCTTTAATTGATGCAAATGAAACTAACAAGGAAAAGGTGGTTATTGTAGATGCTTAGAAGCATTTAGATTTCTTGTGTAGATTTTACATCTTAAACGGACTAAAAAAATGCACTATATAATGTGTACAGTGCTGTCAAATCTGCAAAAAAACTTTGAGAGTCTTTGGACAAGAAATATAAAACCATAGATGCGAGTACAAAGAAATTCATTATTGACAAATTCTTGAATTATAGAATGGTAGATTCCAAGACCATCATAACTTAAATTCAAGAACTTCAAGTTATCCTTAATGACATACATGCCGAGGGTATGTCTTCTTAGTAACACATTCCAAATGGTCATGAATTGCGATCATGGAAAAACTACCACCACTTTGGAAGGATTTCAAGAACTATCTCAAGCAAAAACACAAGGAGATAAAACTTGAAGAATTGATTATTTGTTTAAGGATAGAGGAAGATAACCACAAATCCAAGAAGAAAAGTAAAATCTTTAATCCATGAAATCTAAAGTCAATATTGTGAAAGGTGGAACAAAGACTAACAAAAAGAGAAAATATATTGATGAAGGTCTAAATCAATGATCTAAGAAGGTCAAAGGCAAGTGCTATAATTGTGACAACCCCAGACATCTCTCTAATAGTTATCATAAGCCAAAGAATTTCAAGAAGCCAAATGCTCAAGTAAATGTGACTGAAACGGATAAACTTTCAATGAAAATCTCTGACATAAACCTTGCAGCATTGTCTCTGAATGTAACTTGGTGGGTAACCACAACGAATGGTGGGTTGATACCGACGTTACTCGACGTATTTGTTCAAACAAATAAATGTTCTCTACTTATAAAAAGTTAGAGAATGATGAACAATGAAAAAAAATTCTACCTCCAAGGTTGAAGGATGTGTTAAGGTGAAACTAAAGATGGCTCTCTGACATTTGCAAGAATTTGGTGTTCGACTCTCTACTTAGCAAAATGGCTTTAAGTTGGTTTTTATATCCGATAAATTTGTACTCACCGAGAATGAAATGTTGGAAGGAAAATGATACTTGAGTGACAGGCTTTTTAAACTCAATGTAATAACCTTTGTACCCAAATCTATTAATAATAAGAATGGGAATAATTCATCCTACTCGCTTGAATCTTCAAAAATATGACATGTTAGCTAAGACATGTTAACTATGATACTATTAGAAGCTTAATTAATTTGGAGAAGAACAACAATGAATCCTGAGAAGAAAAAATAAGGAGAAGAAAAAGAAAAGTATTGAGAAGACGAAGAAAAAGAATGCAAGAAGAAAAATAACATTAATAGTTAACATAAGGAGAAGAACAACAATGAATGGTATAAAAAGAATACGAAGAAGAAAAAGATGCATGCCCGGCTCAAAATAACTCAATCAAGTTACATCCGACAGTTCCTTCTTCAATCCGATAACAATACACGTTACACAAAAATCAGGAATCTAACTTGAATAGGTCATGACTCAATACACTAGAACTAGCTTAGAGTCGACTTGTCTAATTCATAAAACTGCAACTGAATCGACCGAGATGCACAAGTCATTTAACAAATAGACAACCAAAAAAGGAAATAATGAAAAAAAAATATGAAGAAAAAACTAGAGAATAAAACCCATAATCAATGTCATAACCAAAAAAACAAACAAAAAAAATTTGTCTTCAAACATGCAAAATTGAAACCATCACACTGAATACAGAGGCACTACCACTCATTTTCTTCATGTTGTCACGATTTGTGCACCAACACCATATCTCTATCTCAACCCACACTCGATCGCGAACATCCAATGGCTCAAGTAGCCATGCTCTAATCTCAAAGATAGAAAACAGCATTCCTTCTCTTAGGTGTCATCTCTCTCTTTCTTTTTCCTCTCTCACTCGCAAAACTAAGTCTTCGTTGTGTAACTATTGTAAGCATAGTTATCAAATCGTGTATCAGAAGACGTATCGTTTTTTAAAAATAGTGTATTGTATCGCGTATCGTATCGTGTATCGTAAGATACGGTGCAATTTTAAATAAATAATAAAAATATATATATACCTTTGAAAAAAAATTATACATTCATAAAAACATAGCATTTCATTAATACTCCACCAACTATTCAAGTCATCAACATAGTCCACTAACATTAT
>CM042188.1:1388169-1403922 GCA_023539305.1 Ilex asprella
TCCTAATTAAAAAACCCTAAGGCCTAACTTCTCTTCTCTTCTCTTCTTCTATTAGTGCCGCCCCCTCTCAGGACACACATGATATCCTCGCCTCAAATCGATCACCAAGCTTCCTCGCCCTCTTCGATACTACTCATCGACACTCTCTGCTTCTCTCAGTCAATCGATCCCTAGTGTACGGCTCCTTCTCTCAGTCGATCGATCTTCTCGGGCTGTCTCATCTTCCAAGCCACAGGCCCACAAGCATCCCATGTTCTCTCCCTATCCTCTATAACTCTCTGTATGTTACAATCTTTTGAACTACCTGTAATCGGAGGCCGACATCTCTCTCTGTGTGATTTGTGACATTCTCTCTGTGTGTGTGATCGATGCTCTTCCATGGACAACAAAATTTTGTCATTTGAGTGTCAGTTTAATCGATGCACTTCCATGGACAACAAATTTTGTCTTTTTGGCATACAAGCTAATATGCCTTATGTATGTGGCATTTGGAATTTTTTTGATTCTTCATTTTATGTAAATTTATGATGTTGCGATTATCAATTTCTTAATTGAGCAAAGCATTGAATTGATTTTTATTTGTTATGATTTTGTCCTCCAAATTTTTGTGGTTTGTAATGGGCAGTTGCTAGCTGGAAAGGAAGGAGGACTTTCATACAGAGACTACGGAGTTTAGGTATGAAACTATCCTTGAAATGTATAAATCTAAAATTTTCTTTCAAGTATCAGTTTAATACTCTCTGGGGTACAACCAAATCTGCATTATGTTAAGTAGCTTTTGGAATATTTTTTATTCTTAATTTGATGATCCTGCTGTAAGTGATAATTTATGATGTTCTGATTATTGATTATTGATTTCTTAATTTTTCTCTTGGGTGGATAGGATGGAATTGGCTTTGTTTTAAAATGGAGTTTGGGTGTTAAAGTAATGATCAAAGTTCTAGAGGAGAGGATTGGGTTGATTTAAAGCTTGCCCACTTGGCACACTGGAGTTTAGATAATTTACTTTTCTGGTCCTATTCTTAACGAATAAGGTGTGAATAACAAGAAATTTTACGTGGCAAACCTTCAAAATTCTTTTTTCTTCCCATACAGAGTTCAAACCCCATAGTCGAAAGCGATAGATTTGTTTTATTATATTTTGGTTTCTACTTAGTTGTTTTTTACATGTAGTTGATTACAAACAATGGAAGGAAAAGCAATGAGAAAAAATATATCAACTCCTAAAACTTCTGCAACATCGGGTGAAAGCAACCAACTTCTAATCTCTATTGATGAAAATCAATCTACCAACTTAACTCCAATGACTCTTGGTAAAACAGATAGACATAGATCAATTGTGTTGAATCATTTCAAGGGGAAAACAGTTGATGGGAAGATAAAGGCTGAGTGCAATGAATGTAAGAAAATGCTTGTTGGTGGTGCTAAGAATGGGACTAGTCACTTGCATGACCATCTTAAAAGTTGTCAGAGGAAGAAATATAAAAATTTGAAACAATGTTTATTGGTATCAAACCAATCAAAGAAGGATATCGAGAAAACATTGGAGAATTGGCGATTTGTTCAAAAGGAGGGGAGGAGGGATCTTGCCAATATGATTATATTGCTTGAATATCCTCTTAGTATGGTTGAGCATCACGGGTTTCAAAAATATTATCACAGTCTTCAACCAATGCTCAAAATGGTATCCCGCAACATTCTCAGAAATGATATCCTTCAAATTTACAAAACCGAAAAGGAGAAGACAATGAAGTTGTTGGAAAAAATAAAAAGTAGAGTTGCTATCACTACAGACATGTGATCTTCAAACAATCAAAGAAAGGGATACATCATACATAGCAATCACCACACACTTTATTGATAATTCTTGGACATTGCAAAGTCGAATTATAAGGTACTAATGATCTTTTTTTAGCTTGTGTTATTTATTATAAGGTACTAATGATCTTCCATTAACATGTGTTATTTATTATCTTTAGATTTTTATATGTGTCTTATTCACATACCAAAGAAGTGCTTGTGGAGTGTTCGATGGATTGCTTTTTTGATTGAAACCTTGATAGAAAGTTGATAACTTTGACCATGGATAATTGTACCACTAATGATGCAATTGTGGCTATTTTGATCGATAATCTTCCATTTGGTTCATTAATATTGCATGGTCAGTTGTTCCATATGCGTTGTTGTGCACATATTCTCAACTTAATTGTCCAAGATGGTTTAAATGTGATTGGAGATGGTATTGAAAGAATTTGTGATAGTGTTGTTTATTAGACAACATCTCCCAAGAGAGTACAAAAATTTGAAGAGGCAGCTCATCATATATATATTCCAAGTAACAAGAAGTTTGCTCTTGATGTTAAGACTCGATGGAACTCTACTTTTTTCATGCTTCAAACTAGTTTGATTTATAAAGATGTGTTTGCGCGCTTGAAATATCGAGATTCTCATTACAAGATTTGTTCAACTAAAGATGATTGGGAGATGGCAAAAGAGATTTGTGAAAAATTAGAATTATTTCGTACTGCAACCAAATTGTTTTCAAGTACAACGTATCTTACTGTCAATGTATACTTTTCAACTATTTGTGGGATAAGAGTAGAAATATCTAAGTGGCTTCAAAGTCCCAAAGACGTGATAAAAAATATGACTTTGAATATGTTGGAAAATTTTAACAGATATTGGAGTGTCATTCATGGTGTTATGAGAATAGCCACTATTTTAGATCCACGGTATAAGTTGGGGATTTTGGAGTATTACTATAAAAAAATGTATGGAGGTGTGGAAGCTTTAAATGAAGTGACAAGGATTAAGGAGCTTTGCTTGAAATTGGTTGGCGAGTATGAAGCGAGACAAGGAAGTGATTATGAACTACAACCTTCTCCTCCCCCTCTTCAATCAGATATTGATTCCAACTCTCAATTAATTGATGATCTCTTTGATTTTGATAAATTTATACAAACAAGAGACATAACAAAAGTACGTGGGAGGTCTGAGTTGGATTGTTACTTAGAAGATGGTATGATGCCAAGAACTTCATATTTTGATGTACTGTCTTTTTGGAAGACAAGTGGTCTCAAGTATCCCCTGCTCCAAATGATTGCTAAGGATCTTTTTGTTATTCATGTTTCTACCGTTGCCTCGGAATCTGCTTTTAGCACAAGTGGGAGGGTGATCAGTCCACATCGCAATAGACTTCTTTCAACTACAGTAGAAGCTTTAATGTGTTCTCAAAGTTGGTTATGTGCTGAAAAACGAGGTAATGAAATATTATTTGTATCTGCATCATAATTTTTGGGGAGGGTAAAATATGACTAATACATTTATTTATTTTTTAGGTTCAACTACTTCAACGGGTCTGAAGAGCTACAAATTATTGGAGGATCTTGATATTGATGATGAGATATATCATTTGAGTTGAAAATTTCTCTTTGGAAGAATCTAATTATTTTTTTCTTTTAATGATATAGGAAAATGATGTTGAAGAAGTAGATTCTATCATTACTGATGGTGTTAAGAGATGATTGAGTTGGTGTGAAGCCAGTGTTAAGAGATAAGTGGGTTGGTGTTAAGTGATGATTGGGTTGATTGAGGTGATTTTACCACCATTTTGTTGTTTGTGGATATTTATTTTTGTTTTGTTCAAATATGTAATATTTTGAAGTAATATTTTGGACATTTGTTGTTTGTTTTATATTAAAATATTTTATGTTACATTATGTTGTCTTAGATTATGTTAGATTATTTATAATGTTGTTGAATTATTTAAAATATTAGATTTATTTAGCTTTAGCTTTAGCTTTGGCTTGGGCTTGGGCTTGGACGGGTACGGGGGAAGCGGTGACGGGGATGGGGATTAAAAATTTACCCGCGAGAGGAGATGAGGATGAAAATTATACCCGCTAACGGGGGTGGACCGGGGATGAACGAATTTTTTTTAAGCGGGTACAGGGATGGAGACTACACCTCCCGTTCCCACTTCGGGCCATTGACATCCCTAGTTGGGGCAGGGGGGAAAGGGAAGAGGTTTTGCTGCTATGTGTTTAAGAGCAAATCACACTTTTTAACCTAAATTTTTTTTGTATTGTCATTAACACCATTAAATATTTTTTTTTATCATATTACATTGTTAATTTTTTTTGTATTGCCATTTACACCATTAAATATTTTTGTACTGTTTAAATTTGTTTGTATTGTCATATTACACCATCAATTTTTTTTTGTATTATCATATTACACCAATCAATTTTTTGTATTGTCATATTAGACCATTAAATTTTTTTGTATTATCATATTAGACTATTAATTTTTTTATATTATCATATTACACCATTAAATTTTTTTATATTGATTATTTTATATTACCTTTAAATTGATTATAATTTTTTTCTTGTAGATGGATTCACAACTTGGTAGATGGATGAAAACGTGAGAAAAATGATCATATTTATAAACGAATTATACTTTTTTTAATTTTTTTTGGCGGTTAAATTTTTAAATTTGAATTTCAATGGTTGAAATTTGAAATTTAAATTTTGAAATTTGAAAATTAAAATTTTTACTATAAAAATATATCCATTAAATTTTGATCATTATGAAAACTATGCCCGTTAAATTGCGATTGTAATAAAAAAACATTAAAATATTAAAATAACACCTCATTTTGGCACCTATCATTGGAACAAAAACACTATTCAGGAGTGCTAAAACACTGTTCAAAGTCGTAAAATGGCATTTGGCCCCCCATTTTTGGCAACTCCTCTTGGAGTTGCTCTTATCTCAATCAACACTTTAAATTATATTTGGTGTCAATTTAACATTTGAACTATGTAATCTGATTCAATGTGACCTTTCTGTCCAAATTCGTCGTTAACTTTCACAAAAAATCTCACATATAAATCACATGGTCCTTGAATTATAACCTAATCTTGACCAAATAAAAAAAAAGAATTATAACCTCATCTCTACTCACGTGATGTGCACTTGAGATTTTTTTATCAAAGTTAGCAGCAAATTTTGATAAAAGGTTCACATTGAATCAAATTGTATAATTCAATGACTAAATTGACATAAAATATAATTTAAGGATTGATTGGCACAAATAATATAATTCAAGTGTCAAATAAATAAATAATTTTAAATATTGTGACAATTGAATTAATAATAGAGTGCATTTTATATTGGGATCTATGAATAATTCAATGACACAATTATTATATTTTTAATTTAATTTCATATAACATTGCTCATTGAATTATGCCTTGCCCAACACAATGGGGTGTGTTTGGGTAGTGGGTTAAGGTGGGTTAAGAGCCATAAGGATAGCTTAATAGTGAAATGGGTCCCATATATCTTTTGTTTGGCAACCAAAAAAAGAGAGAGGTTATGAATCCCGGGTCAAACCTAGATCCGAATGCTACAAGAGAATTTAAGCAGTGTACATGAGTTAATTGTAACCCACCCCTCCCATGGGTTACAATCCCACCCTCCCAGGTTAATAGGTAAAAAGGCAGACTTACCCCTCTGTTAGACATTTTGCTACACCCTACCGACAAATTCATCACTTTCGTTCAAAGCCTCCAAGCAACTCAACTCCAAGCAGGAAGCAGCTCAACTTCAAGCAAGTCACAGGAGACGGTATTCGAGGTAAGCTTCTTCTCATCGTCTCTCTGCATATCTACCTCTCTTCACTCTCTCTCAGTCTCTTACTCACTTCGCCTCTCTGTTGATCTCTCAGTCAGAACAGATCGTCTTCCGACTGATGGACCAGCTGATCTGGGCCTATCTCCATCTTCTAGACACCATTTCCAGGTAAGGTATGATCTCTACTCCCTCTACCCCTCACTATAACCTATAGTCGGTCTGCGGACAAAGGTTTCTTCCGATGATTTTTTTTTTCACTTGTTATAAAATGTTTTCTTTTTTTCTTGTGTTTTTTAGTTCAGATCCTACAACGGTGTGTTTCCTTTAAGCTTTTCTCTTTCTCTCTCCGTAGCGAACGCGAACAGATCTGGTTCGTTCGTCTTTGGCTGAAGCTATAAAAATGACTCCATGAAATGCTTTGATTCCACAGCCTTAATTGAACAGATCTGGTTCATGAATTTAGACTACGTGGTCAAATTTTCTTATGGCTTTTGATGAACCTTTTGATATAAGTGGTTAGGTTTGATAAGTCAGTGGTTGATTAATTGAGTACTCAGAAAGAATGCATGTTGATTTTGGTTTTGTAGAGTAATTTCTGTGATTGTTTTGGTGCTCACTTTCCACATTTCGTATGATTTATTGGATTTACTTAGTTAACCCACTGGTTTCACTCCCCCAACCATCTTTTTCTAGACCCAAAAATAAAATAAAAAATAAAATGCTTTGATTCCCACTCTAAAACTTAGAAACATTAATTTTTCCTAAATGAATTGCTGCAATGTGGTATTATGATGTAATGTGGTCCTATGCGTTTGGGAGAACAGTGAACGAAATGGGTAATTTTTCACTCAGAGATCCATATCTGTTTCTGTTTCATCCTTTATTGATTCTTAAATTGTTCATGTATATGTTGAGGCAAACATGGTTGCTTAGAATATTAAAAATAATGTAAATTATCTTGTAAAAAAATGCCAGAAAGTAGTGTATGTCCAACTATTTTTGCTTATGCTTAGCTTAAAGTGTGTTATATGCGTATGACATTTGATATTGATTTCATTATTGTACATGAAATTGCAAGGGCGTTAAGCTGATAAAATGTCAAACCGTATTAATGACATCGTTGGATTGATTGTTGTGTTGGATAGAACGAAAAGAGAGATGATAGTAATGTTCTATTTGTTTGTCGTCCTTATAGTAGTGTTATGGGAAAAAGAGAGACAATCAAAATCTCAACCAACAAGGTCATTGTGTAGAAATCAATTGCAAATTGAACACTTGCATCGACTAATTGGTGAGAGTGACATCAATTGCATAGAACAACTTAG
Organism: Ilex asprella; assembly: GCA_023539305.1. Classification (NCBI taxonomy): domain Eukaryota; kingdom Viridiplantae; phylum Streptophyta; class Magnoliopsida; order Aquifoliales; family Aquifoliaceae; genus Ilex; species Ilex asprella. Next base: position 1,395,138 of record CM042188.1, read on the forward strand.
GATAGATAGACACACATTTCACGTTCTTTGTAATTTGGTTGAACAAGTTGGTGGGTTAAATCACACAAGATATGTAAGTGTTGAAGAAATGGTGGCTATGTTCCTAAATATATTGGGTTGCGATGTGAAGAATAAGCCAATAAAGTTCAACTTTCTTAGATCTAGTGAAACTGTAAGCAGACATTTCAATGCTGTGTTGAAGGCAGTAATTAAGTTACATCGTGTACTATTGAAGTCTCCCGACCTAGTTACTGCCGACTGTACAGATAATAAGTGGAAGTGGTTTAAGGTAAAGGAACTATACAATTGTTTAATGTGATTGGATAAAATGTAATTTAAGTAATAGTTTACTTAAATATGCTTCGTTTTGTTTGCGTTGTAGAATTGCATAGGAGCACTAGATGGCACGCACATTAGAGCACGAGTACCAATGCTTCACCAAGCAAGATATAGGAATAGATACGGAGACATTTCAACAAATGTCCTTGGTATGTGCTCCCAAGATATGAAATTTATTTATGTCTCGCCCGGTTGGGAATTGTATGTGACATGTACGTATGTAAGTAGGTCATGTCCAGTGTTAGTGGTAGCAGCCAAGTAGAGCGTGGTCCACGTCGAACATGGACTATTGCGGAGGAGGCTACTCTTATTCATGCTTTGAAAGAACTTTGTGTAAATGGATGGAAGTGTCAAAATGGCACATTTCGCCCAGGTTATCTTCAAACACTGGAGCACAACATTAAGCATGCATTCCCTTCATCTGACCTTCGGGCCTCACCACATATTGAGTCGAAAATCAAAGCTTGGAAAAAATAGTACAACTCTTTGTATTCAATGCTAAGCACATCCGGTTTTGGATGGAATGATCGTGACAAGAAAGTGGATGTGTATGGTGAAGATATCTGGGTGGTGTACCTGAAGGTTTTACTATTCTCTTGCATCCATTAATAATAATAAATAAAGATAACTTGTATATGTGATGCCATAGTAATTTTTTTATTGACAATGTAGAAAGACAAGAATGCGAAGGGGAAGCGTGATAGATCATGGCCATTGTATGATGACTGGGTCCTTATATTTGAGAAAGATAGGGCAACAGGTGAGTTTGCACAAGGACTAGAAGAAAAGATAAAAGACAATTCAACTGCTGGGGATGTCCCTGAGGATGCCAATGTAGAGGCTTATCCAACTGGGAGAACGGATGATGTTAACCATTCGCAGAGTGTAATTCAGGGCAGGGAGGATGTGAATGTTACCCCACAGACACGTAAGACTAAAAAAAGAAAATCTAGTGATATAAGCGATTCAATGGCAACTAGTCTTTTACAGATATATAGGGTTTTTGCTGACTATGTTGTTTCAATCAAGAACCAACTAGCAAGCATTGCACAGAGAGTAGGGTACGAACAAGATGCATCTACAAGTAGACGTGCCATCCTAGCAGAGTTGTCGAAAATAGATGGCCTCACAATGGTACACCGAAACGAGGCAGCATACAAAATTGCTTCAGATAACATAAAAGTTGACATTTTCTTTAGCTTGCCAGTGGAAGAGCGAGCACTCTGGGTTGGTAGCATACTGTGGCCTGATTTAGATGTTTATCAAGTTCGTATGCAAAGCTATTCGTGCCCTATTTGTGAACTAAATTTTGGTTGACCCATGTGTCACATTAACTTTAGAAACTTATGCTATTTTGTGGATGTTTGACTTATTAATTACATCTTTGACTTATTAATTAGATGTTTTACTTCTTCTTGGGTAAATGATGATGAATTATGTATGTTGATCATTTGTAGGTTTGTGAAGACTTTTGCATGACTTTGTTCTTATGTATGTATGGTTATTGATGATGTAACTTGCTTAACGTTCTTTTATGTTGGACTATCCATATGGCTATTTCCTATGTATGTATGGTTATTGATGATGACATGAAAAATATTTTGTTCTTGTAATTGTTGAGGTTTTAGTTCACAATGAAGCTACCCGACGTTACTGAGGATGAAGTTAATGTCATGCTTGACTTTTAAGTTGATTTTAAGAATCGCGGGAAATTACCTGTAGCAGACAGGTATTCAGAAAGTCTAATTGATGCACTTTTTAAACGTATGCGACGAAGGATGCCTAGGTTTCATCTCTCTATGAGTGATATGTTGAGGCTAATCCTTTTTTGGGAACGCTAATATAAAAGCATTGCTAAGATTTTAAATAGTGGAATGTTTGTTTCGGACACGAAAACTACGTGTGTTGTTGAAGCCCCAGAGTCTGGTGGTTTGGATTTCATTCAAGTATGTGATTCTAATTAATTTGTTTCACGTTTGTGTCGGTGTGCCTTTGTTTTAGTACTCATACATGTTGGTAATTTTATGGTTTTATAGTTTAACTTGACACATTTATTACAGGATGATGGTTTTTTTGGATCCTTGTCCAAACTTTCCAATGTTGGAAATTATTTTCAAAAACGATGTACTAACCCCAAGTCAACAACACATTGATAGCAGTGTTGGATCATGCCCATCAGTAAATTCGAGGACGAGGGAAGATGATGTCATAGTTATTGATGATGATTGACCTCATCCTTTGTCATGTAACAAAAAATCCATGTGTATGTACTTGGACAAACTTGCCAATGTACATACCGTTGAGTCAATGACTCATTAGTTCTTGGATCATTCGATAGAGCCAATGACTCTAGTATTATTGTATGTTTTTAGTGTAGGTTTATGTATTATGTTGGATTTGTGGGTTTAATTCTGTTGTGTGTGGCATTAAGTGCACAAGGTTGTATTTGATTGAATATGATTCTCAAGTATTAGTTCAAATGGTTTTGGAGAAGACAATGATGCTATTTTGTAATTTTTTCAGTTCAATTTTGGGTGCTAATTTGTTTTGTTTAACGTGTTTATCAAGTCCAATTAGCCGACATGCAGAAAGCCTGATGGTACCCCAATGTAAGGATTCTTATTGGTCATTATTTTTCACATTTGTGTATATTTTGCATTAATATAGGTCACTTGTTATGGTAAAGTCTTGTGGGGGTTCTTTGCAAGGTTGGGTTGAAACAACAAGATGGAGTGGATATTTATAACTTCCTTCATTTAGTGATGAGCATTTCCAAAGACCAAGAAATGACTACTGCTTGTCTTGGGGTAGAAATTGATGACCTTGAACTGGACGATGAAAATATGGAAATGGGTTTGTCCCCAAAGCATATTTCTAGTTTTGGTAAGCTTGTATTTGAAGATAGTGCTGAATTTGATATTGACGTAGACAATCAAAAAGTGGAAGGGATCAAATCTAGTGAATCAAGTTGGGAAAAAACTACAAGAACCTGTTAAAGCCAGATGGGGGGAAAATCTGAAGAACCTGCTAAAGCTAGCTAGGGGAAATGAATTTGCATGTGCCACAAATGGAAAAGGCTTGAACAGAGGCTCTTATGTTGATGGGGGTAAATTTTCTTGTCTCTAAATATAGTTGGGATATAGCAATGTAGGTACCAATTATTTAATGTTCATGTTCAGTTGTGTTCTATTCTTGTTGGGCATATAATAAGTGGAAGTGCTTGTTATTATGCCTCTATGGAGAGAATAATAAGAATTATCACAACCTAATTGTTTTATGCTTTTTTGATAATTCTGTTGATTTTGACGCTAACATTTTCAATATTTGTCAAAGGAAACGGCTATATGTAAAGATCAAATGGTGTATAATTGCAATGGAAAGTAGTATCTGTACACTCCTTTCTTGTTCTATGCTCCTTTGTCTTACTGTTGAGTGGTTGTTTGCTTTGGTGTTGTTTATGTGAATGGAGTCTGATCACAAGAAGGCTATGATGTTTGATGATAAGGGTTGAGGGGTTATATCCCTACTCTGCTTGCTGCTGTGCAGAGTGTCGAAGATATGTTGTGCTGGGGGAGGTTAAGGAGCTGAAATGTGATCAGCAGAATGCTTCTGCAACAGGTCCAGTCTGCCCGTGTTCTGATCAAAGGGACTTGAGCTGAGCTGTGAGGACAAAAAATACAGGTACCTCTCTTTGATTTCCTTCGTTGTTTGTTATATTCAGGAAAATGTCAAGACAAAGCATCCCTAATTGCTTTATGAGTCGAAGTTATATAAAATACTACAAGGCGGAAGTAATGATCCTTTATTGTTCCTGTTGCCTGTGATTATATTTTGCAACTGCACTTTTTGGTTTTTGACATCTTATTAGTTGGAATTTTTTCCCAATTTTGGTAGTTGGAATTCCAAATATGAGAGGGTTTGGGGTTGAAGGAGACTATAATGTTCTCGTGATGGATTTACTAGGGCCTAGTCTTGAAGATTTGTTTAATTTCTGTAGTAGGAATCTGTCTTTGAAGACTGTTCTTATGCTTGCAGATCAGATGGTAGGTTTTTATTTATTTCATGCATATACTACAACAATAAATGTGAAATAAGGGTTCATATTTCATTGATTTTTGCAAATATATCTTGGCAGATCAATTGGGTTGAATTTTTTCATTCCAAGTCATTCTTGCACCGAGATATTAAGCCAAACAACTTCCTTATATGCGTTTAGGGAGGCACGCAAATCAAGTTTTGATCGGAACTTGTTTTCCTTTCTAGTGTTATTTGTTGGCTTCTATGACCTGTGTTAGTTAATTATTTGCCCTTCAATGGAGTGTAGGTCTATGTCATTGACTTTGGGCTAGCTAAGAAATATAGGGACTCCTCAACTCATCAACACATTCCGCATAGGTGAGCTTTGTTGAACTTGTTTTATGGGTGATTTTTCTTTTTAATTGTGTGAACCTATTTGTTACTTGTTACAAACATCAACATATTATAGAACACACCTACTGTGGACTACCTTACTCTAATGGATTATACCTTGCACCTATAGTGCTTTCTGTTTTAGTTTAGGTATATGCAAAGGTCTCTGAAAAGATGTGGAGGAACATTTGTGTTCCTGTGCATGTTTTTATTATTCAGCATTTTTAGGGGTTGCTATACATTGAGGCAATATGTATTAGCCTAAAAGTGAATAGAAAAGCAAAAAAGTGATTTCCAGCACACAAAGTTGTAGTTCGTGCGTTCACTTGTTGGATAAAGATGAAGGATTATAACTAGTGTCGTGGCACAATGGTGCCTTTTGTTGTATTTTTGTGTAAGGTTACATTTATTACAATTACGTATGTTTAATACATAACTATTATGTTTTTCTATGGGGATTGTACCAATATGGCTGCTGAATTTAGCGCACTGATGTATGGGCTTAAAATGGTTGACTGGGTACTGGGAATATTAGTGTTGTTTTAGTTTGCAGTGGATGAGGTGAGCTTGGTTAAGCAGTTATGATGGGATAATGTCTGATATGTTGCAATGTTGTGGTCTGCTATGCTACACAGTCTGGTTTACTGATGCTGTACTAGAGTGTTTGAAGATGATGCCTGGGATGGAGCTGGTTGCTGTATGAGAGCTAAAGTTGAACTATGAGGAAGAATGTGGATGGCAGTCTTTCCAGCAGTTGTACAGAAAATCTGCTTTGAAAGTAACAATTTTTTTCTATTTTATGTTTTGTTGTTCCTTGTAATTTAGAGACTTAATCAATAAAATTTCTCTTTTCTTACAAAAAAATATGAATAAAATGGTGGAGCAGGTCTTATCTTCACATGACTCCAAAGTCAGGTGGTTTCTTTTTAAATTTCTGGATAATCTCATTGATTAAGTGGATCATATTAGCTGAATTTTTTGCTTATCTCTTTTGCCTTTCCTCTATTAAATAGCTGGTCTTTTATGCCAGCTACATTCTTTTCAAATTCTGGGAACAAGATATAAGCTTCATAGTTTATCAACAATTTTTCTTATCAACTGGACTTCAAGAATCAGCAAAGGAGTGCAGTTATAATTATTAACTGGACTCTTGGGAATTCTAAGGCAGTAAGACTTTGATGATTTGAGGAGACTTCTTAGCTGGGGGATTTTATCACTCACCAGATTTCAGAATTTCAAGCTAACTTTAGGAGTAACTGTTCACGGTACTGTGAAGCAGTTTAGCTTTCATAATTTATTTGTTTTCTTTATTTTTAAATGCATTATGATGTAATTGCATCCATTTTTATTTATTTATTTTGTTTTACTTATAATGTATTTAGATTTAGATGCATGTCGAGGTGATGCATGGTTGATTGTCTTTCTCCCATTGTAATCAATTTTTAAGAAATAAAATAAAGTGTTGATTTGTTTGAAAAAAAATTATTAACTTTCCTAAAAAAAAATTTATTTTATTTTTATGTATATGTGAAAAATGTATAATTTTATTATGATAATTCATCAATCTAAACATAGGTTAGAATTGGTTTGGATTGGAATGGATAGAATCATGAGTAAAATGGTAAACTACTACAAGTTATTTGTGTAACCTATGGGGCCCACTGAATTACACATTTGATTCCCAAACAAAAGTTAGGATTGGATATAACCTTGAGTTAGGATTTTAAAGTGGATGAATGAGTTTGACTTGGATGGGTTAGGACATAAAAAAAGAAATCATATCCTATCCTACCCCATTACCCAAACACTACCATGAAGTTTTGGGTAAATCGTGTGGACCATGTTAAATTGACATATGCGGTTCTATATCATCGGTGATGAGGTTAACTGTCCTAAAAAATAGCTCACAACACATTTATGTTCTAACCTAGTTCACATAGACCAAGAGTGAAAGCGAGGACAGGAGCATAAAAAAAATACTTGAAATGAAAATGTCATGAAAATGACATCTATAATCTATAATATAAAATAGAACAGCTTCAACAAACCAATCATACGGTCTCAAATACATTCGTTCAACGGTCATGAAATTACTTGTCAAGAATTGATTTCAATTCCTTTGTTTTTTACTGTGTCGCTCTCTGTTACGCCATCTCCAGTAATACCACCATCGCTAGTGACACTGCCACGGTCACAACCCCACCCCACCCAGGTATCCCTCTTCTTTGCTTCTCTCTATTTCTTTCCCTCACACATACATAGATAAAATTCGCCTCGACCCTCTACACACACACACACACACATTGTCAGTGACCCCCCAAGCTCTCCCCCTACGGTGAACCTCTCCAAGGTTAGTTTTTTCTCCCCCTTTTCTCTTTCCTTCTCTCTTTCTCTTCTCTGCTTTCACTCACACACACAATGTATACACACGCTAACACACCCATCAATCACACACTCCCACACAAAAACCCTTATCAATCACACACTCACACACAAACCCATCGCCCACACACTCACTCACACAAATAATTTCAAAATTAGGGTTGTTAATTGGAGTAAATTGATGTTGTTAATTTGTAGTTAAAAGGGTTGTGTGTCTCTCTATCTATCTTTATCTTTTCACACACACACACACACACAAACACTTTCAGATTAACACGCCCACTTTGTCTTTATCTCTTCCTCTCTTGCCCTCTCTATTCTCTCCATGTGCATCCCGTTGTTGCTCACTCATCTTAGATATGTCTTTCATCTCTCTATCTCTCCACCTTTTTTTACTCAAACACACATGCATAGACGTACAATAGTAGAGCCACACCCAGTGACTCAAATTTTAAGAGACAAAACCCACAAACCTCCTCTTCCACCAAGATCCTATTCCTCCCCCAACTATCGCCCAATGCCTACCGAAAAGGGTGAATTTTCTTTTGGAGTAAAAGACATACTGTAGAAATTCCTTACTTCTCTAATCTATCTGTAAGCTTCTCTAATCTACGAACAAGTGTTTATTCCATTGCTTCCTTAATGCACTAATACACATGCTTTCGCAATTTGTGAAAGAAAGCAAGATAGCTGCCCTTACAATACTTCACATGTCTCTTAGTTGGTTTATGTGTTGTAGTCGTCTTAGGTTGAGTGTAAACTATTTCAAGTCATTTTTTCACTCCCCAAAATTGGTGAAATGAGGTGTTTTAAAATTTTGATTCTTCACTTTTACTAAACTTTTTTTACTACGATTTGGATCCTTTTGGAATATCTGGGGGTGAGTGATGTGTTTGAGTGCATTCGATGATCATTGCACGATGAGGAATATTATGCATTTTGCTTAGCAATGTTTTCTCAAGAAGCTTATTGTTTGACTCAAATCATTAACAATATGTCTTTGTCATGGTAGGAATTTCATTTGAAATATGGTGTTTGAGTTTTGTGTATTAGTTAACACATCTTTATTTTTTTTCTTAAAACTGCAATTATAATGCGACTTCTAGATGGATTTATTTGAATTTTTTATTGGCCGATGATCCATGGATTCCAAAGGAACTTAAGGTAGTGTTTGATAAATTTAAAAGTTTGAACACTGAAAACTGAATTTTTTAATTTTCATGCTGTTTGATATCAACTGAAATTTAAATATTGAATTGAATCAAACTGTTTTACAAATATAAGGAGTTGAAGTCTAAAAATTATTATTATTCTAATTTTACACTTCTCTTTAATCATATCTCCACAAATATCTTATTCTTATCACCCCCATTACAATGGTGGTGGGATGTGGTGGCGACAACGGCGGTGGTGGTAGTGGAGCAACACAATGGTGGTGGTGGTTACACAATGGTAGTGGTGGAGGCAGCGATGGTGATGGTGGCGACAACGACGACATAATTGTAGTGACAGTGGCATAGCGGCTAAATGCATCATCATCGATTGCCAATAGATTGAAAAAATATATTTTTAGTGATTTTTTTGGCCGTTTCAACTATGAATGCAAATAACGATACTTGGGATTCACATATACTGGTACAATGTAAGGGGTATG
>CM042188.1:1408922-1420663 GCA_023539305.1 Ilex asprella
CGTGTCATTAAGACAAAACTCAGGGGGTCCGAATGGTTTTTACCCTAAAGTATATTATTGGATACTTATTGCATAATGGCCCACTGATTGGGTCGTTTAACACACGCGATCCAAACTCGCGTGCTTTGTAGAAACCCAGGAAAATATTAGAGCGAAACATGCAATGTGGCTTTGTTTGGTTACGAGAGTGAGGGGGACCAAAAGAGAGATTGCGCTAAGGACTTCCTATTCCGGTCTTATGTCTATGTCCAATCCAATACTTTTTACTCTCTTCCAAATTCCAATCTAAAACAGCTCTCTCTCTCTCTCTCTCTCTCTCTCTCTCTCTCTCATACAAAATTATGGATAGGGAGATAAAGGTTTGAGGTTGATGAAGCACTGTGTGTTGTGTTGATTTTCGCTCCTGAAGGTCTTTTTTTTGTTGGGCGAAAAGTTGTGGTAGGTTTGGGTTTTTCATTGATTTGAGAAGATTGGCGACTGAGGAATGGCTCAAGCTGTAGAAGAATGGTACAAGCAGATGCCAATTATCACCCGTTCGTACCTCACTGCTGCAATTGTCACCACCATCGGTTGCACCCTCGATGTATGCACCCTGGCCCCCTCTCTCTGTATATGTATATATGTATACGGATATGTGTACGACTGTATGTATTTGAGTAGATTTGTGTATTTTTTGGTTTTATTCTTAATGGGGTTACTGTGCAATTGGGTATTATTATCTGGATTGATTCTACCGGGTTTGTTGTAAGTTATGTGAAAATTTTACTTTTCTTTAGTTTTAAAGAATTGCATAGGATTGAGTTCATTGTCGAATGCAAATAGTCAGTTTCGATGTGATTGGGTATAATTGGTTTGGGGGGTTATTTAACTGGGTGATCTGAATTTATGAAAACATTGGCGTTTTGTTTTCAATTATATGGAGGAAAGTTAGTTTATTTTTTATTATTGTGGTTATTATTTAGATTTCTGTTTCTTTTACACATATCATGTTTCTGTATTGGTGATACGTTGTGTAAAATCTTTTATTTTTCAATAAGCACTGAATCTGGTTAATTGGAAGTTGTAAACAATACTAAAAGCTGGATTTTTTTTTTGAGTTTATCTAGGTTCATGTTGTTTTATTTTTATGCAGATAATCTCACCTTATAACTTGTACTTGAACCCAAAGCTAGTGGTTGAGCATTACCAGTTCTGGCGACTCATCACCAATTTCCTCTACTTCCGGAATATGGGTAATATTTATAGCTAAAACTCAAGTAATTCTTTCGCATGATTCCTCATAATGTAGATTGTGGCAGAGCTACTGGTTTTGGCTTTGATTCGACGATTTTCAGTCTAAGGGTTTGAGCTTTTCATGTATCCACTTGTTACCTAGTGTGCAATATTGGGATTTAATCACTAGATTAGGCAGTCGCAATATTTTTAAGATTTTCTAATTGCATGGACTTGATGATGAAAATGCTTGGATTTCAGACATAGAAATATACACTTGAACCTTTCTCTGCTAAATATGAGAAAGAGGAATGCGAAGTAATGTAATTAACTTATTTGAGTGTCGTGGAACAGTATTACTTCTTGAACTATCAGGTGTATAAAGAAAGTCCCTTTTGTTTTAGGGGTTGGTTTGCCACCCTGCATTCTTTGTTAATAACAGGTTTATTGTGGGAGCTAATCAGGAATGGGTAAAATTTCTGCGGTTGTGCTTTAATTTTGTGTATAAGTTATTGTGAGATGTACATGACTCTTTTGATCATGTAGGTTGGGAGCTGGTCTCCTAAGTTATAAATTGAGTGTCTTTTTGTATTCTAGTTGTTCCTTTTGTTGATCTTCAGAAATTCAACTTGCTGGCACCTTAACTAGTGCTACTTCTGAGTGCTTTCCACCACCCGTAAATTGATATTCCAGCGCTTTCTGTGTTGCCGGCTACAAATCCCTTCTGAACATTTTCATACAACTAATTCATTGTATGAAGAACTTTCTTGACTGTCCAACCATTTGCTGTTACATGTGACTGTGATGTAAATTTCATGTATATCTTATTCTCTAACTCTACAATGCAAAAACTCTAGGTGGAAATTTATATGCCATCGGTTCCCCTTGTTTTTTTTCGAACTTGTATTGGCATTCTTTGTCTGTGTATGCATTTCGATGATTGCCACTTTTTCATGGAAGAGATCTTTGTGCTCAAGAAGGAACGTTGATGCACACTGTTGTCTTACTTTTCAGTTCACAACTGAGGAGGTTGGTAATTCCTGATTGCAATTGATGTATTTGGCTACCATGTGTTTCCTGCATCTGATATTCTAATAGATTATTTTTTCAATTTATTTGTGGCTGTTATAATTCTTTTGTGCGAAAAATTGTGCTTACCTCACTCTTTCACTTTCTCAAGTATTTCTTTACATAAAAGCTTAGACTTACACACTCAAGGGTGTTTGGAAAAAAAAGAGATGTACACACATTTGTTTGTTTCGGTTTTTTTTTATGGAATGTAGATTGTTTCTTCCTTTTGATACCCAAAAGCAATTGTATAGGTATCATAAAATAGGACAAAGAGGCACATAGACTGAAAGATGTGGATGAGTTTATGTGAAGATAAAAAGCCTATACGAGAGAGTGCTGTTGCACTTTTATGTTTTTGCGTCTTGCTCCACTCAGCAGTCTAGCCTCTTCACCCACTCAAATGATTTCATTTGGAGTGGAGATTTTCTAGTCATAGATCTTGTTAACTCAAAATACCAATCAGATTCGTCACCTACCTGGATCAATTTGGCCCTGCAATGACTAATTCGGGATTCCTAGAAAATTGATTGTGTGGTCTGCACCCCCCCCAAATGTCCATGCAGAAACATAGCCACATGATAAAGTGGAAGGTAAATAAATGAAAAAGGAAAAGAGGAAGGCATAGGGATTGCTTGTTCACCATATAGTGGCAGCTTTTTTTCTTGATTCTGCAGGTGGGGGAGTCCATCTGTGTTTTTCCCTCAAGCAGTTATTTAATGACAGATTTTTAAATTTTTATTCAGTTGACTCTGTAATTATGCCCAGGACATTACAGCTTTATCCAGATATATTTCTTCAGGTGTTCATAGAAATTGGTATATTGTAATGTGATATAATTTATGCTGTCATCATCTGTTCTCACTCCATTGAATCTTGATGTTGCCAGACTTGGACTTTCTGTTCCACATGTTCTTTCTTGCTCGATACTGCAAGCTTCTTGAAGAGAATTCTTTCAGGGGAAGGACTGCAGATTTCTTTTACATGCTTTTATTTGGTGCCACTGTTTTAACTGGGATTGTTCTGATTGGCGGAATGATACCTTATGTGTCAGAGTCATTCGCAAAGATTATATTCCTTAGCAATTCACTGACATTTATGATGGTTAGTTGGTTTGCCTATGTTTCCATATAAAAATGTTTAAAAGTGAAACGTGTTATACATCAACTGTTTACATCTTTTTAAAAATGTTATATTTCCACTTTACAGGTTTATGTGTGGAGCAAGCAAAACCCGTACATCCATATGAGTTTCTTGGGCCTCTTTACATTCACAGCAGCTTACCTTCCATGGGTGAGTGATCCACAATGTATTTATCATATTGTCCTGCCCGACTATTACAATTTGTGGGAATAGGTGCTGCCATGTTGATAGTGTGGTGGGATTAATGCATCCTGTTACCTTCGACCCTTTGGAAATGGTATATGATAGTTCATACGAGGACGCATACAGAATATATGTTTAAATTAGAGCCAATATATATATTATTGTAAGTGGCATTTATATTCTTCAATTTAAACAGGGAATTATTTTGGTTGCCTCTCTTATTGTAAACTTCTTATTTTTGCATCTAAATGCGAACGTTGGAATTCTAGCTTTAGGTTTAGTTCAATATGATTTGTAGTCAGCCACTGTTGGTGTTTCACTTCATGCAATGTTAGAAATTGATCTTTCCTTATGAGTCACATTGACAACAATGTATAATACCAGGCTTCATTTTTATCTCTTGCAGGTTCTTTTGGGATTCTCTGTCCTTGTTGGCGCTAGTGCCTGGGTTGATCTACTGGTATGCTTACTGCCGTTGTGTTGAAATGACTTTTTTTCGCATTTGTGCTTATAGTGCTTTGGTTAACTGATTATGAATAGAAATTATATTCTTTTTTATTACCACTTCATTATCATGTGGATTATGGAAATGCTGACGATGGGCCTGTGAGAGACCTTAACCTTGTATGTATTTCCTGAGTTTCCAATTCTAAAGACCCATAAAAATCCCATTTTCAGGTCACTGACCCTCACCAGTTTGGGGCACGGTCACAATCACGATCACGATATCCTTCTGAAATTTGTGTGGGTACCTCTTTTTATTCTCAAATTGGTTGATTGAGAGCAAAATCCTCTTGAGTACTCACTCTTTCAATGTGGATGCTCTCACCTACTCCCCTTTTGTTTATTATCTTCAGAATTTTTGCAAGCATAAAGGTTGGGATTTTGTATTTACGTTAGTGTTACAGATGAGAGGGAGGCTTGAGCTTGAGCCTTCTAGTTTCAGTCAATCTTAGAATAGAATTATATGTATTCATTTTGATGATTGCACAAGTAGTGTAATTTTACATCCTACGAATATATATTTTAGATTTACTTTTTGCTCTTTGCAGTTTCTACTTACGTTCTTTAAGTCTGATGGACTGATGTATCTTGGCTAAGTCTTGAAATAATTATCTTCCTTACCTCAGTTATGCATTCATTATGCCTGTTTAGTGAAGCCCTTTTGTGGGAACCTGTTTAATTTTTGATGTTTAGTTATAAAAAAAAAACACGCATCTTTTCGTGGTTCAGGGAATGATGGCTGGTCATGCATACTATTTTCTTGAAGAAGTGTATCCACGAATGACTGGTCGTCGACCCCTAAGAACTCCATCACTTATAAGAGCACTGTTTGCTGATGAGCCTGTTGTTGTGGCGCGCCCAGCAAATGTGAGATTTGCTCCCCCACCTGTAGAGGAAGTTCAACAAAATCGATAAGATTCTTGGATAGCCCAGAGTTTACCGGGAGGCCGCCTTTGCTTGTTATGAACTTTTAGCCACTGAGGCAGTTTGGCATTGAGGGTTCATTTTGTACTTTTGATCTGAAATGGATACTTTTTAGCAGTTATTGAGCAGTCCTTTTGCGTTTCTTATAGTCGAAACTTATTGTGGAGAAATACAACTGAAGTATTCAATAGGGAAAATAGAGAATTGTGCTTCCATGTCAAAGCAATTTCACCATTACGCTATATTCTGAAAGCTGACTACCTTATCTCAGAAGACTCTGGCCCTGTTTGATTTATATTTCATATACTGTTTTTCTGTTTTTAAAAACAGTTTTTAATCAGCTAAAAACTACGAACAAACAGTAGATAAATTTAAAAAACAAATTATAACTATTGTGTAATTTTGAATTTTTTTTTCAGAATTTAGAAAATACCACCATCACCATCCACACCACCACCACCTACACTTCCCACTACCACAACCATACTCTCACCACATTCTTGTTTTCATTATTTTACAAGTTATTGTTTAAACAAAGTTTACTGTTTTCTATTCCATAGAATTGTTTGTAAATCATATGACCAAACAACTTCTGTAACACTACACCAAAATACACTTTTTAAAAATTATTCTCAAAAACAATTTTTAAATACTATTTTTTTAAGACACAAACCAAACAAACCCCTTCTCTCTCTCTCTCTCTCTCACACACACACACACACACACACACACTGAAATCTACGGCCACAAACTGGTCCTTTGACCCAGAAATTATTTGCCATCAGTGCAAATAAATAGGTTCTTAAGACGGACGGAAATTACTTTGGTATATGACAAGGGGTTATGAATGGAACCCGGGAAATATCATAAAGAACAGAAAAAGGAGAGAGAATGAACCAAATCTGCAGATCAATGCGGTCAAATTCACGGGTTGCAGTATTCAAGCTGAGTTTTTCGCCAACTCCGCCCGTAAAGAGCCGATCCCAGAGTTGGTGCTGCAACCTGTTAAGACAAATCACTTGGTCTAACTTTCAACTAGTAAATAGAGAGCATAAGCTGATTAGAGAAACAAGTCAATCAAACAGGAAATAGAGATCAACCATTCATCTGAAGAAATAGTACAAGTTTTCCGACTAGCAAAAAAATGTTTTATAAGAGACAACAGCATAGCACACAGAGTGACACTAATAATTGTTACATGCACAATGATGCTAGCAAACACCCTCTCAAATAAAAATTACAAGACCTAGGGCAACAGGACACAATTTAATCAAATAAATAAATCTTCAAGCCAGAAAACCATGAACAAAATCAAGTCAACACAACTCCCTTGGCTCGTCATAAAGAGATCCATGTATCATACATGTTACTAAGGGAATCACTGACATCATGAGCCATCCAAGAAAAATGCACCTGGACTTGTTTTTTGGCTCTGCTTCTCTCTTACTCAACTGCACTAATCTCTAAAGCCGGAGCCATCAAAACCAGTTTTTTGAGGTGAAAAGGATAATAAGGCCTAGACAAAGATGTTCCATGGCTATCGAATGGGGTGATATTGGGCTGATATTCTCTTAGGAGGCAACTTGCGCAAGATGTAGAGCACGAGCGCCGAAGGAAGGATTTCAACAACCTGTTTTTAACAACAGAAGTGAAAACAATTGAAGAAAAACACACAATATAACAAAATGAAATGTACAGATGCTGTTACCATATAATAGATCAGATTTAGAACTGGATGATCCAGTACGTCAAGCGATGCATCAGAATCAAAAGCAGCTAAAACCACCTGCATATGAAGACTTGAGTTAATCATACAAGCAGACAAGCTCATCAACATTTGACATAAGCAGCACAAACTGCTAAATAACTATTAGCCTCATTACTTTGAGGATTTTACTTGACCCTTCAAGATGCTCGAAATAGGTGTCAATTTCTAGTTTTCACCGACAAGATAGGCACAGAGAGTTAACTCACTTTACCCAAAAGATCTTTGAATTTGACTTTAAGCATTAGCAAAGAAAACATATCATTCCAGAAATAATAAGCAGAAGATAGTCTGAACCTTACCATAAAGCATCTTATAAGGAAGCACGCGAAGCATATGGCCGTCACAGATCCAACCTGCAACAATTAGAATGTTAGGTCCGACAACACTAATTTGGATAAGGACTATTATTTTCTTCTTTTTTTGGGCATTGGAAGGGGCAGATAGATTGGTTCTGATTTGGAATCATGAGACTATCAATAGAACCAACACTCAAACGAAGGTAATTGGACCAACAGGCCAGCAGTTTTATAGAATCCAAATTGTAAAAATGTTTTTTTTTAATTCTTTTTTTTTTATGTGGGGTGGGGTATTTTAAAGATGAAAGAGAATGACTTCAACTTTTTCTTTTATACAGGAGTCACAGGTGTCACATAGATTCAAACCCACAGCTTTCAAAGAATAGAAGCAAAACAACTACCCAGCTAGTCTGAGAAGTAAATCTGCTCCACATTTTGGTGTGTGATTAGACATTTGAAAGCTTAGGAAGGGTCACATTACATAAGCTACTTTTATGCATGTGTGCAGATGCAATTTATTATAATCCCCAAACTGCCATGTCATCATACTTATGATATTACAAACATGCACCATAATACAAATAATAATCCATATTCGTTATCAAAATTACAGCAATAATTAGATTGACCCACAAACAAATGGTACTCAAATTCCACAATTCAAATAAAGGCACCACCCCACATATATGACTTATCGTATCATCATTTTAAAACGGGATAATGTTTTGTAAGATGCTTGCTAATCATATTTTTGTGAACTTAAATCATATGATAAAGAAACTTGCCTATAAGAGGTTCTAAACAATGTTTCATCCAAAAGCGTAGGCATATGATGGGCTCTGTGCCTTTATTATTGTAAATGTCAGGTTGTAAGGAATGTGAATTATTTATCTCATGCAGGCATGATAACAACCATGAGTTCATGGGTGGTCCGATTTGATAGCAGTCACGGTGTGTGAACAATATCAAAGGTTAGTATTGCATCCAATCCACCCGTTCCAGCCCCCCTGATAAAGGGGGCCAAATACACAAGCATCATAAGTATAATTGACTCCCTCTCTCTCACACACACACACAAACAAACGTACTAGCTTTTGTTGCTTATGCTGCATTACATAGATTTGCCTGGCTCCGGACACTCTATATGTTCTCCAATTTCCAAATTGAAAATGAGCTTCCAAATTTATGCATTCTGATGATATCTCTAAAGGAGAAATGGCAATTTTAATCATATCACAAAGTATGGTTTATCATTTACCTCTATGATAATGGCACTCTCTATGTTGCATCAACTTGTACAAGGAATTATTGGCTAATAAGATAAATTGCTATTAGATTCACTTCATCAAATAAATATTTGAATCGTCAACAAATCCATCAACATACCAACCTTTGATACTATAGGAATGTCAGTGCACTACCAAAAGAAAAACAAAATAAAACATAAATATTTAAGACAAATAATAGGTGCGGGACTGATCCAAAAAAATATAACGAAGAAGATGCAACAAAATAGATATGCCAAATATGCATCCCAATCTAATTAAAAAGATGACATAGAACACAAACAGACCTCGTGAAGTTTCTTTCTTCTCCCTTTAGATTCAATCGGAAAGCGTCTCAGCATGAAAAATAATCTGGAAGCATGAAAATTCACATGAAAAAAGACAAACATAAAAATCAGTGGGCAAATTAGACCACAGATTGCTCCACATGTGCAAAGTAGCCAATAAAATTAATTCAGAAGATTCACCTTCCTCCATATAGCAGGAACCCTAATGCTGCTATAAGTGATACCGCTGCAGTAAAATATATTGAAGTAAGTACAAATGCACAACCAGAAGAAGCAATACATGTTACAAATTCAGAAAGTGTTAGTTTCAATCTCCCATAAATAAAGCTTGGCAGATTATAGATTGACTGACTAGTATGAGACCTAACCGGCCATAAATATCTTCCCAACGAATTCCACAGTGCTGTTGTCATCTATCCAGAGGTACACCCAAATACAAGCCTGACATAAACACTTCTTTTGGTAAGAATTTATGCAGACAATGAATGCTAACAGAAAATGCAAACTAATATTTGTTTGACAGTTTTGTATCTTCTTAAATGTGGCCATAGAAATTCAAAAGATATGATGGTAGGTAGGATATCGAGAACAAGACCTAGGATGCTCATGGAATGATGGTAGGTAGAATAACTAGATTGAGACCTCGAATGCCCATGAACATTAGGTACAGAAGGACCAAGAAGGTGTAACCCTCAACATGCACATGGCTCATTTGTAGTAATACAAAACTACATCTACCAATGTACGTAAACACAACGAAAGACATGATCGTAACTGTGCCTCAAGCAAATACAGTCAACTATATATACAGTTAATAGTACTTCATCTGGAAATCTCCAAAAAACAACCACTAAAGCATACTGAAAATGAGCAGGTGATGCAGTATAAGATAGAGTGATCTAGGGCACCTGTATAAAGTACACTGCACCATTAACTGAAATGTACCAAACTCTGAGCTTATCTGTCGGTAAACTTCTTGCCTGCCCATTAACAAGGATAACTGATCAATAATGTGTCACTGTAGTTCAAAAGAGAAGATGCATTCACAAGTATGTATTACCCAACTTAACAAGACATTGGCAATAAGTCTTTTACTTGCCTGGTGATAAATCTCAGCCCAAAATAGGACAAGAAGTGTAAATGTCGAGAAAAACAGAACTCCAGGAAGATCCAGGAGTATCAATACTAGCACCTGGTTCAACATAGAGCAAAGTTGATGTCAGCACACAAGCCTTGAGCATTGTACATACTCTGACATAATTATTTTTATTCTTACTTTTTTTTTTTGGTGTTCTGGGTGTTTTTTTTTACCAAATATACTGCATTTTCGTTGGAGTTATTTAAGTCGATATCAGGACATCCAAACAGTGAAACCAATGTCACCATAGAACTCACAGAAGAATGGGCTTAGAGACTAAAAATGCTAGACGTAACTTCAGATGCTAGATTGCAGTTGATACACAATGAACACTCACTCTCAAGGTCAAATAACCAATTACAACGAGATCTTGATTGATCAACTAAAGACAACATAGCTGACAGTGTACTTTGGATATACATATCACTGCAAGAGACTTTTAGAAATTTGGAGGATTGAATCACAAGAATTCACATGCACCGAACTTTCCCAAGGCAATAAATATTGCTTGTTTTGTCTATATTGCCATTACATCATAATGCGGTAGCCACTACACGGCAGAAAAATGTCAAAGATATGAAAAATAAAAATTCCAATAGCATTAAAAAATCCTATACAAAATAGTTAGACCACAGATCGAATCTCATTACATATGACAGGCATCTTTGAAGAATGTTTTTATACACAACATCTTATCATTTTTTCCAACTCCCCACTTAAGATGACCTCGGTGAATTGAAACTCTTAGCATCCTAAGGCTCAAACAGAGGACAGTGGGGAGGAAAAGAATGGAGAAAATGTGTATTTAGCAATAGGGTAAATCCAAAGTGTACACAATTGAAAAGCGGAAAAAATGGTCCACCAAACTAATAGGTGTCTAAACATTTCTACGCCAGCAGGAAACTTACCCTGGGATGCAAATGAAACACTTGTTGGTGAAATCCAAAGACAACGGAACGCACTGAAATAAACAGATAGGCAATCAACTAATTAATGCACATCCAAATGAGAAAAGTATAACAGACAATTCAAATTTACCTCCATTTACAATGAAGTTCATAAGATGGAAAACCTTCTGTGTTGTCCAACCATATTCTGGTACTCTCAGTTCAATCCTTATTAATTGAATCTGCACACCATTAGGTATTAATCTATATAAACAACTTCAAAATGCATTTACAAGCAATAAACTTATGACAGCTAATTATAAGCCAAGACTTTCATAGCATAATTTGTAACATAAGTTGGTGCACGTTGCAACAACACTTTAAGTGCAAGGAAGCCTGCACACACAACTACAACAAATAAATTATTTCAAACTAATTGGCTAATTTTATTTATTTTTGGGTTGGGGGGGGGACTGAGGATAAAGTGAAAACTAAGAACAAATGGACAAGTCAACAAATATGCACATTAAGGGGACAAAAATGCACATTATCTATCATTAATTGTCTGGAAAATCATTAATCATTTCAGCAGGAACGCGTTTTAGTGGTATATATACATATTACACAAAACCTACTAATTTGAACATTTAATATGGGGTAATGGAGTATTTTTCCTCTCCTTTAATGATTAAATCACTATAATAAATCACGTATAAGGCAAGAATACCATGCCTTGAAATTGGGATTGAAATCTACAGTAGTTCTAATTCTAAACAAGTTTTTTCCAACAGCAATTCCAGTAAATGAAATCCAAACTCCCAAATGATGTATAAGCATTAAAGAAACAATTTTGTTATCACTCCAAGATACAATTAGTCAAACCCTAACATCCATTTGGGTAGTCTTCCAATATTGTTTTCAAGTTCCGTAAGGCAGGGTTTAGACGATGGATTTGATTACTAATTACCTCAAATTTGAACTTATTATTCCCCAAGTCCAATTCTACGATCTCAATTTTATGTAAACTTGCATACAGTAACTTATA
>CM042188.1:1420763-1432525 GCA_023539305.1 Ilex asprella
AGGGCATTCGCTCTTTCCTCGAAGAATTAAAGGCCCGACCCGATTTGCAGACGGAAGGCTTCATTTCTCACTGCATTATCCTGTATGGTCAGGCTGGCATGCTGGACCATGCCATTCGGACATTTGAACAAGCACATGATCAGGGTGTCGATTGGACGGTAAAATCTTTGAATGCCCTGTTGTTTTCTTGTGTGCTTGCTAAGAATTATGGTGAGGTGAAGAGGATATTTCTTGAATTTCCCAGAAAATTTGGGATTGTGCCTGATCTTGATACTTACAATACGGTTTTAAAGTCATTTTGCGAGTCGGGTTCGTCTAGTTCTGTGTATTCGATATTGTCTGAGATGGAGAGGAAAGGTGTGAAACCGAATGCGCTATCGTTTGGGAATTGTATCGCTGGATTTTATAGGGAGGAGAAGTATGACGATGTTGGGAAGGTGTTGGAATTGATGAAGAAACACGATATGACTCCGGGGATTAGTATATACAATATTAGGATTCAGAGCTTGTGTAAACTTAGGAGGTCAGTCGAGGCGAAGGCGTTGCTTGATGGGATGTTGTCCAGGGGAATGAAGCCGAATTCAGTGACTTACTGTCATTTGATTCATGGGTTTTGCAAGGAAGGGAACTTGGACGAAGCGAAGAGTTTCTTCAATAAAATGGTGAATAGTGGGTTTAAACCGGATAGTGATTGCTATTTTACTTTGGTGCATTTCTTATGTCAAGGTGAGGATTTTGAGACTGCTTTGAAGATCAGTAAGGAGAGTATGGAAAAAGGTTGGGTTCCCAACTTTTCGACCATGAAGTCACTTGTGAATGGGCTTGCAAGCATTTCAAAGGTTGATGAGGCTCGCGAGATTGCAGGGCAGATGAAGGACAAATTTCCAAAGTTTGCTGATAAGTGGACTGAAATTGAAGAGAACTTGCCTAAGTAGATAAGACAGAGATGGTATGAAATGTTTTTTGTTATGTAATGCCTTCGGTAATAAAATTGAAAAGCTTAGGTAGATTTGTATGAAAATTTGCATCTCAGATATGTTAGTTCTTTCATTTCGAATTGTTGAACTAGCTGGCATCCGTTTTCATTACCAATCTCAAATGACTTTGCTCTTTCGGTTGGATTGCTGTTGGTTTTAAAGCATCTCTCTCACCAGTTGTTCACTATATGTGTGTGGTTATTTTGATGGAAGCGATTTCTTGATTGAAAACTCATGCTGTCTCTTTCATGTGTTGTCTTGGAGGCGGCACCTTGAACTCAACACATATTGGTTTCATTTTTGTACTTCAATTTTCCTGTATTGTAACAAGCAGAAGCTCTTGCTGGTTTGTGTATAGTATACCTTCTTTGTCAAGTTCATAAAATTTTCTTGAAAAACTAGCTTGTATAACTCTTTAACTTTCACAGCATTGGCTCCCCTATGTAACACAGGCTCGGGCATTAGGAACTGGCCGGAAAGTGTCTCCAGCCTGTTGATCGGTCTGTCCCATCTTTTTAATCGGGAAACCTTTGGATACAAGACCATGAAGGCTTTGCTATCAATCTGTCCAGGTTTTCTGTTAGTATATTAGTGTTGGGAGAGGAGCATGTATTTCATATTATGGTTATCATGGATGTGCCGCTTACTCATTGCGTAGGATTGTGTTCTGTTATTCTTGTATTAAAACCTGTTAAGAGTGGATTCAGGGTTAGTGTCCAGGATATTTGTTTCGGACCGACAGATCTTCCTCTACCATGTTTGCATTGTGTTGCCAAGCTTCGCTTCTTGCGTAGTGAAAGGCTGGAGGCCTGGAACTCAGACAGGCCAAGGCCGACTCTGCTATGAGAGGGGACAGTTTACATATGGGAAAATCAAATCAGATTATGATGTTATTCATATGCTAACGGTAGTGGATCTAGTGGTCTTGCATATAGAGGCGGCCGATTAATTTATCTTGGTCTTATCAGCAGATGGTGAAGTCATGCTAGGTCCCACGGTTCTACTCATCGAGGGTGTAAGAGAGAGTTGATAACTTGAACAACAACCATAATGTGAAATGAGGCTGCTACTTCTGAGTTTGACTTTCTACTCACCGCGAGTTTGAATGAGAATGTAGCTGGAAGAGATGAAGCTGAGACAGTAAATGAGCATAAAGATGTTTTGCTCATGTTTATAGCCAACAGTTGGATTAGATGCATTACGATACTATGAACAAATTAATCTTCCAACATAACCATTGCCAAACGTTTATGCAAAGATGGGAACAAATGTTGATGAAAACATGTAACGATGATCATAAACACCACAAATAATACGAGTGATTGATTTTTATTGAATTCAATTTTCATCTTGACTAGTGCTATACAATAGTATTTTTTTTAAAAAAAAAGAAAAGAAAGAGAATTCTATTTTACAGCTCAATTGGAAGTAACATCTGCCCATTCATCATCTCATATTGAGCCAAATTTCAACTTCCGCAGATGAACTCATCTATAATCTACAAAAATTTGTAAGATAGCATATGACCTTTTAGCAGCAGAGTGTTCCTTTTCCTTAGTGGCATAAGATCCAATAAACAAACCTAAAACTTCTCTAATTTCAATGCCTTGAAAATGGCACCCACTTGGCAATAGACCCAAAAAGTGTTTAAACAGTCTGTGTTGTGAAATCAGACTATACGTTCTTTCTCATCAACATAGATCCATTTCTCAAATGTTGTGCCCCATATGCTGCAGTGGAAGCCACCGTTGTTGAAGCCACTAGCCAACTGCAATGATTCAAAATGTATGGTGGGCTGTGATTCTGGAGATTAGTCAATACAAAGTTGAATACAGACAATTATATATGGTATCACCTCAAATATGTAATGTATGACTGCGTTTCTCCAATGCCAAACTCTGGTTGAAGAAGAGCCGCAGCAACTAGGACCAACTGGAAAACTGTATTCACCTGTCAATAAATTGCAGCACTTAGACAAATAACAGCTTTTGTGCATAAATCACAAACATGATAGTTTATCTGATAATCTTGCTAATTATATTGACTGTATCCCTGAGTCCTAACAATCACCTGACAACTGTCAGTACTTTCGATGTGAAATCCAGATCAAGAAACTACTTGGGTTTGCTAATTAAGTTATACAGGAGAGAGGGAATTCCAGCCCACGATTAACAAAAATACTACTCTTCCAACGTTTGGCATTGGTGCACTCAACATATTGGTTGTCATCTACTTGCATATTATGGACCATTTTCCTCTTTTCTTCTTCTCTCATGACTGGCCATATCCAACTCTACTGGTATTCAACCTATCATATATTGCATGCTACCACATTATCTAACCACCACGGACATTGTGCACTGAAAATTCAGGCCAACAAACCTAAAGCTTACCTTGCTCAGTAAAAGAGGCTCCACTTTCTGGGGAGATGTCCCATCAAGATTGAAGAAATCATACCAACTTTTCCACTGATAAAGAGGAAATTCAACTAAGTAGTGCAACACAAACAAATACTTCAGCTAACTAACTACACAAGTTAAAGTTAGTTAGCCTCACCTCCCCCAAGCTACTAGCTCTTTTATACACTGCACCACCAATGAGGGCAACATCACGCATCACAACTAGTCCAACAAGTCCAGCTTTACCAACAAAAAAATAAATGAGAGTTTTCAACCCATGAATTTAAAATAAATCATATTGTTTTGAATGTTTTCATGCGTGTGGATGAACGTTTGTTTGTCTTATTTTAGACCGGAGTTGCAGTCTATCAGAACAACGAATGTGGATCAAATTACAGATCTTTTATATTTCAACCAATTAAACTGATCTAGTTACATCCTTGTACACATTGTTACTCCAATAGTCCAACAATACATAGGCTGAAGCGGACAACCTAAACACCTCAGAACACGAGATGACAAAATGAAATAACAAAATTTTAAGAAATCAAAATAGTTGAAGTACCAAATTTGAATGGCACACACAACCAAGATAAAACTTATTGAAACGGCCATATCAATTTCCTCTGTTTACCATGTAAATTGTGCATCCATATACATGATACATCTTATTTTAACTTCAGTTGAGATAGCAATTCTCCAACAATCTAGGATCCATCAGAAAGAAAAAGAAATACAATCTTTACTTACGATGCAGAAGACCCCTATCTACCATTGCTAAAGCAATACACCCAATTAAAACCTGCATAAACACGAGATAATAATGCAGAACATGTGAAGCCATCCCAGAGATTAAATGAAACAGAAAGGTTCTAAAACTATAACAAACAATTAAAGGCAGCTCGCCAACTCCCTAAGCCTAAGGGGACAAAAAAACCTAGACTGTTTTACCTTGTCAGCAAGAGGATCAAGGTAAGAACCAACTACAGAATTTATTCCCATCTTCCTGGCCACGTATCCATCTAGCTATGAGATAGAAGACACTCAAAAATTAATAAAAATCTAATGTTTGTATTTAAGATGAAAAACTTGTACAGGATTCATACCCAGTCGGTTGCCCCAGAGATGGCCAGTCCAACAAATGCAGGAAGATACATTTCCTGTGTAATCATCCTGCAAAGTGTAAATCGAAATAAAATAGAAAAGTCAGTTATAAATAACATTTTCAACCTGGCCAGATCAAACTTTAATTGAAGAAGAGAATGAGCATTCCACTGATCTTCTACTTATAAAAGAACACGCCCATCCCTTTTTTTTTGCCTGCCTTCCTTCCTCATTTTTTTGGCAAAAGTGTTGTCTGGTGCAACACATGCACCCACAACACATAACCAAAAGGCAATAAACATAACTCTATCCTTTTTATTCACTGTACACCTAAATGCTTCACCAAAGTCACAAGCTTGACTTGTAGCTCGAGTTTTATTTTTCACCCTATAGCACATTTGAACTGAGACAAATCATACAAATAGCAGTAAACTGGGTACATATATGTCAAGTTTGAACTCATTCCCATAGCTTCAGCAGCATTACCTTCCAAGCCCATATGCAGACAGAACTACAACTATAATCTCTCATGTATGCCTAGATATACTATGTATAAACTAATTTAAAGAAATTAGGGCATACCAACCAAGCAATGGCCCCGAAAGCAATCGACTCATCGAAATCAAATTCGGCAAATTCATGAAACTATCTGTCAATCCACCACGAGTAATATTTTCCTCTTGATGGATGAACTCCTTCCTGTTAGTCTCCTTAAGTATACCCGGAGTAGAAACAACCGATTGAAACCCTAAATTGATCGGAAAATTTCGTCTTCGAAGCAAATTCAAATGTTCAACATTGGGGAGAGAAACAACGTCGGATTGCATGTAGAGAGGAGTGGCGGACTGAGAGAGCTTCCAAGGTGGAGAAGAGAGGAAGAGTGGTCCATTGGAGAGAGGAGAGAGAAATCTAGAGCGGTAGAGTAAGGGGTTTTGGAGATGATGAGACAGAATATGTGAAGGAGATGGGAGAGTAGTTGAAGAAGAGAGAGAAAGTGAGAGAAAACCTCTGGAATTAGGGTTTCGAGCTAGAGTTCTCAGCGATCTGACGATCGCCATTACGAAGCATTGCTTGGAGAAGACACAAACAAAAACAGCAAATTTGGCATTTGGAGGGGTTTAGGAGTGAGGGGTTTAGAGGAGACTTTGAAATATGTTGGGGATGAATAATGTATTTTTAAATATTTAATTTAACCACTTACCTCAGTCGATAAGAAACTGTTTTAGTTTAATCAAGGTTTCGAATTCACGTTTTGGGAATATAATTGCATTTGGTAGGGTAAGCTTTGCCGTTTTTGTGGTCCTATCCAACTCGAATCCGAATTAGTCGGAACTTAAAATAATTTTCGGATACCAGATGGCCTGACAAAAAAAAAATATTTAATTTTATTTTTCATTATTTTTTAAATATTAAAAGAGTTAACTATTCATATGGTCCCTAAATTATTATATGTGCCAATAAAATTCTTGAACTAATTTTTATGTCAATTTAACTATAATATTTAGATATTTATATGTACAAGAATCCTTTAGATTTCTTTAGAAAGATATTTTGATGGAGGCCCAAGATGAGGAGTCCATATTCTATGCTCTCTAGAATCTTCTCTATAAGCAGGAAGTGACAGTGTGCTCACCTAGTATCATATTTAAGAATTCATAGATCGTCTATACATTGTAGTTGACACCAATAGAAAGAGAGATTTCAAAGAAAGAACTCATTTATGAATGAGGCCAACCCAAGAAAATACATCGGTTTATAAATAATGTTTGTTTTATATATCACTAAAAAGATTGAAATCTTTGCAAAACACTGTATAAAATTTTGTCTCTAATGTTTTACTTCTCAGACATCTTGTTAAGTTTCATCATGGGGTGATCCTGTATGCAAGCTTAAGGACATACCTTGGAATTATTGTTGCCAAACCAATTCGCACAACATGCTCTAGCTTAAATCCCTGGATTAGATGTCAAACATGCCACCATGTTTTGGCTAGAAAACACCCTTGCATTTGTTGATAACTAAAATGTTTTTTTTTTCTTCCCAATCTCATGATTTCAAGTCGAGGGTGGGCCATGACACAATAGTAAAGTTGTTTTATTTTGACCTAGAGGTTACATGTTTGAATCGCAGAAACAATCTCTTCGCTTTCAAGGCAAGACGGCGTACATCTAACCCCCGTAATAGTGAGAGTCTCATACACTAGGTTTCTTGTTATGATTTTAAGCCATTTTTTTCTAAGGAAAGAGGGTTCCTATTATTGTGACTTGGTATTTCTTGATTTGTATTTTGAAGAGCTTAGTACTCTGCTTCTTGCTTCTTCCTTATTCAGAAAATCAAAATCCACATAACCAGATATAGTAGTCTTGAGTTTGTTCATGGGAGTTGCTTATTGAATCTGTCTATCCGACCCTATTCTAATCTAGCTGTTGTGAATTATGACAATGGTTTCTTTGAATGATATATTCTTTCTTATTTACCTTGTGAGTTAGTTTTACGAATAGAGATCCCTTCCTTGCCTTGAAAAAATTGAAGAAAATGAAATCCAGCAGTCCTCTGACTCCTCATCGAGTTGCCTTTCCAGGTGTCTCCGGTGTTGCTTGTAGATCTTGATCCTACTCCGTTGCTGGTAGGGGACTAGGCACCGAATCGTGGCTTTTCAATCTAAATGAAATTCAAAGGGTGTAATCCAGAGAATTAAATAACAAAACTAGATGCAAAATTATCGAGTTGTTCTACATGTTCGCAATCTTCTCCTGCTGATCACCACCTCAAAAGATTATGTAACTGTCATTGAAACTTGAATGGATAATGGTTCTCACTTGAGCCTACCAAGGATTCTAGAGACTCCATCATAAGAGGCACTCTTGGAAATCTGGTTCCCTCATAACAAAAAAAAAAAAAGAAGTGCGGTCTACACGAGACATCCCTACCCTGGGTTAGCTACACAGCCTTACCCTGCATGTAGAGACGTGATTCATTCATAACACGGTGCACAAGATCTATCAAATACAAAATTGAGGACTATAGACAATCGTACAAATGTACATGTCCAATTTCACTGGAAGCGTAGATGTTACTTGATATCAATCTAATCAAATGAAGCAAGTAAACATCACCTAACAAGGTATAGCCACAGAAAGCAAAAACCTTGAAAACAAATCATCTGACAAGAAACATAACATTGGGGAGAAGCTTAGTCCTGCCTAACACCTACCTGACTTTTCAAGTTCTGTTCTCAGACCTTTACAACATTATTGTCTAAATCTCACAATTCTTCACATCGGCTTTAAGGTTCCTGTAACTGAACTTAGAAATCCCATTCATCTGATAGCTTTCTGCTACTTCCACAGCAGAGCAAACACGTGGTAGGAATGCGCTACCTCTTCTCTTCTTCCTCCTCCAAGACACCGTCAAGAAACCAAAACTAGGCCATGGGTTGCCTCCACTAGAGGCCATATCCACACTGTGTCTCTCAGGTTTTATAGAGCTTTCACAACGGTCTAATTCGAGTCTTCTGAAATACTCAAGCTCCTTCTTGAGAAGTGATCCAACTGTGCCTCGCGTGCCCACCTCAACTGGAGCTGCTGTGCTCATTTTCTCAGGCAATTTGCTGGTTATGGTGCTGGTTCTACATAGCATTTTTCAATATATTAAAGTGAGTTGAGGCTTTTGAATGAAGAAGATTGAGGGTGTTACGTCTTTGTCTTGGTGGGGAGGATTACTTAAGAGTTTGGTGCACCTCTTATTTGCCTTTATACTGTGCTTATGGACATGTTTTGTTTAAAGTGGAGGGAAAAAGAAACTTGGATAGAGATGTGATCATCATATTCTTGTTTTTGCAATCAAAAACATACAAAAGTTCTCAAATTTACCATCTCTTTTTTGACTTCTTGTGTCATATTATGGTTCCTTCATGTTGCACATTATGGATCATGATCACAGTAATTGAGAACCTATGATCATTTTGTCCGAAGGCAACTAGTGAAAAATTTAATTTGGTCAAAACTTACCTTTGCCAATCCTACGCGCCCAATATGTTTACATCCTACAGTAATCTAGACTCCTTTTTTTTTTGTTGTTGTCGAATATTTGTCTCAACCATGTGTTATTTAGACTTACGACAATGATCCAACCTCATGGGTGCAATCACACACTAATCGGATAGATCGGACACTGTTGCTATAATCGACTCTAAATGGTGTTTGTGTAATTAGCTTAGGATAAATTCTTTGAAGTCTGTTTCAAGTGGGACTCTTGGTGTTTTCTATATGATGATTCCACTCGACTGATCTTTAAGTATGGTGGTCCTGGGTGTTCTTGCTTTTTTTTTTTCCGTTTTTTTTCCCTTTGCTTTAATATTATTGATGATTTTAAAAATAGGATGATAGAATAGTTGGAATATAATTCCACTTTTCTGCACATTGTGTGGTTCTAGGCTTGCAATGAATGGAACACATTCTTACTAGACACAAGAAAAAATATTATTCTTCTTCTTTCTTCTTGTAGTGGAACAGTTTTCTAATCCAACCCAGCATTACAGTTGAAGAGCCTGCAATTACAATCAGCATTATTTCAATTCTTTACGAGGTGCTACGGATTGACGTGATATAAAAATGACATGACACGACCCATCACCGCTATCCAACAGGTAATCAATCACCATGAAGGGTTAGAACGCATGGCTATAAATTAAGAAAAATGCTACTTGATTGATTGACAAATCAATATTTTTTCCACATAAAGGCAGATGTAGATGAGTGGTAACAATCAAATGAAAGCAACATCTATGTATGTTGAAGCCATCGCCGGGAGTCAAACCCAAGAAGGGCAATCCCTCTTCGGCCTAAGTTTTTTTTTTAAAAAAATTTAACGGTCAATAGTGTCCCAATTAATTTCTTCCCTAATTCGGTTAAAGGCATGTCATCCACGTTAGGATTAGAACATTCAAGAGGGATAAAACCCACAATACTCAACTACTATTCTACTCTATTACTAGTGCAGTGTACAGATCATCTACGCAAGGATTAAAATATTCATGAAAGATAAAACCCACAAAACCCAACTACTACTATTCTACTCTATTACTGGTGCATTAGATATTTATGACATAAAAAGAGAAATATATGCACATATTGAACAAAATAATATTAGAGGACAATGTAAATGCATATACAAAAAATAATCCAATTCAAATAGCTATACTGTTAGGCAAAACTAACTTAACCCAACGAATTTAATTATATAAATAACGTACAAATCAAATGGTAAGCCTCAAAATTGGATGTTCCGTCTTATTTCTCTTCTCATTTTTCAAATGGTATTTTTTCTCTCTCTCTCTCTCTCTTTGATTTATTTTTTGCTTCTTGCTTTTGATTTACAGTTTCATGTATAAATGTTTCCTTTTTACAAACTACAGTACTCTGGGGAGATGGCACTTATACCTCAAGCTCCGATGCGAGGATAGTGCATGCTGTAAGGCAACATCCACTCTCTCCCCTCCCCGAAACAACGAATCATATAATTGGCACACGAACTGAGATAATTCCTCTTCATCATCATCCCAAAAACACATTGAACGTTCTCCTTTTTTCTCAGGCTCACTATCTTCCCAGTCACTCACAGGACTGACAGGTTCTATCTCATCGTCTTCTACTTCTTCCTCTCCGATCTCAAACTTCCCATTCTCCAAAACATTAAACTCACCTGACCCATTGAATGTCGTCAACTGCATTTCTTGGGGTTCGGCTGAAGAACAGATAACAGCTTTGGCACCAGAGTCTAGAAACGCCTTAATTAAAGTTCGAGTAGGCCCATATAGACCCGTGCAGATTATAATCCTTTCCCTCCAAGCTCCAACCTGAAAGTTTCAACGACAAAGCATCAGTCAGAAGAGTAAAACAACTAAAATATGCTAAATATTCCCTTTTAGTCTTACAAGGATTAATTAGCAAAAGCATAGTCTGTTATAGAAAGAGAGCACGGTAATCAAGTCATAAAAAAATCAATAATTAGAATATATGAGCATACTGTATCCCGATATCACAACCAAATGTTGTGCTTACAACACCACTCACAGACTGTGAGCCAACATTATTGGCAAGACAACATAACAATCATCACTGTGGCAACGTTCACTCGCCCAACTTTTAGTGAGCCATTATTTTCAATAAGACATTCAGCTGGCTTTGCAGATATGATAAATACCCCATTATTTTCAGTACGTTCACTTGCCCAACTTTTAGGTTGTCTTTGACTTTTTTAAGATTTTGATTCCCCCAAATTATCCAAAAAGACAAGAGGGCATATCATCAAGAAGAATTGACTTAACAAATATGATAATTGCATGCTTTTAATGCCATCAAAAAAAAAAAAGAATGCAGGTACAACAATAAATAATCCTACTAAAACATTATCTTAGGTTTAAAACTATGCTTGTCATTCTCCATTTGGATGAAAATATAACAGATGGCAGATAATTTGATTCGCAGCTGATCAATAAAAAAACTTTTGGCAAACAAGTCGACCATGGAAGCTGAACAAACGTCCCTTATATTATCAACAAGTTGATAGAGAACGAAAAGGGATTGGATGAGTTTAAATTTAAGAATTGAATTTTAATATTTGTTTTAGTATTATTTTATTAGTTAAAGAATATTTGTTTGACTAGGAGTATTAATTAGAATTTGATTAGAGAATTATTATAGAGTTTTAGTAGGATAAGGATTTGAGAGTTTGATCATGAAACTCTTTTAGTAGGAAAGTAGTTTTTATTTTAGTAGGGGACTTTACCTATAAATAATGGTGTAATCCCAACTATTTTTAATTAGAGTGACTATGAAAAAGAATTGAGTATTCTCGGCGGAGATTTATGTGTTTCTTCACCGATTCCTTGCGAGGATGAGATAATCTCCTTCCACCCCTCTTATTTCTTCTTCTCTTTCTATTCTGTGATTTCTAATCCTTCTCCGATTTACATCAATTGGTATCAGAGCCCAATTTCAATTTGTGAAGAAAAAAAAAATGTTGTTCATCGCGGAGTACTATTCATCGATACTGTCCATACTCTAGAATTAAAAAAAAAAATCTCTAAATTCTACTCCAATCAAGATGGTGACTAATGTCGAGTTAAGTGCTAGAGTTGAAGCACATGATTCACGATTAAATTTGCTCCAAATATCAGTGGATTCGCTCCAAACATCAATAGAATATATACATGAAGGTATACACAAGTTGGTTGTCATGTTTGAAGTTAAGCTCCCAAATAAGGATCTTGCAAACAAGG
>CM042188.1:1448375-1464285 GCA_023539305.1 Ilex asprella
ATAACTTTAAATTTGTTTATCAAAATTTGAAAACTTACTTTACTATATTTTTCATTGAAAGTGTGTTCTCAAAACACGTTTTTTCAAAGCAATAGTAATTTTATAAATAAGTTTTAAAATAGCAACAATTAATTTTTGATATATTGATGTTCTAACTATTAAAAAAATTCTTCTTTATTCCAAGAGAACAAGTGCTTCCATCCTAACAAATAATTCTTCTTTATGATAAGGTTATTTCATTGTAACCTGAAAGTTATAGCTTCGAATCATGAAAACAGCCTCTCAGCTTACAAAATAAAATTGTGTACATTTAACCCTCTCTAACCCCGCAATGACGGACTGGGTACGCTCATTCTTCAAAGGTTCTCCCATAACAAAGGAGGTGGCTTTTCTACGTTCTCATTGAAATATTTCTTATTGCAGAGGCCATATGATGAAAACTATCACAATGACAAGACCTACCAACATCAAGTGTGATGATAAGTGCCTCATTCACCAGCACTGCCACTGATACATCAACTGTGCCTCAAATTCTCTTTCATGAGGACAAGTGCCCATTTAAACAAAGGAGAACACTCAGACAGATCCTCCTCCGGAAAGATCCACCCCATTGTTTCAGTAGAATTTACTTGATAGCTCAGAACTATAAAACAACCCAATCTCGATCTAAAAAGATAAAACAACTCAACTGGATACTTAAACAACCCCATTGCAGTAGCTTAATAAGACTCTATTAGAGTTACCAAGAACACCTCTTCTCAGCAAAGTCGGTGTTCACTGCATTATTGATAGAAACTGATACAAGACACACTGTCTGAACCACCACATAAATTTAATGACTTTGCCAACTGTTTCTAAACAATGCTAAATATTACCATAATGAAAGAGGTTTTTCTGCAGCTCAATGAAATTCTTACTGAAAATCCAGCTTCCTAGCAGTCGAAGTGAAAATTTCCATCAATATCTTTTTCACCTCATCACCAGCAAAAATAAAGTCAATGGCATTCCTTGCTAGCTCGAACATCTCCCTTTTTCCAAGACCTTAATGAATTTGGAAAATGAACCAAAAGTTATAGAAAATACAAGCATTAATGCACATTCCATTTACATGCAAATATATTATAAGACCTACCAAATGCTGATGCAGCAAGGAAGTATTCGCCAGAAAGACTGGTAGAAAACACACCCGTGTCGTCAGTGCATAGGACTATTGGGTGCTTTGTATTATACAAATCAGCTGCAATGTATACACGGGGTTACAGAAGAGACTGAAGTTATCCACATAAATGTACGAAAAAAAAGTCATAATCATCAGTGAACTCTCAGCTTTTTGAAGTTTCAGTACAAAGAGCGAAACAAGTGAAATTAAATTTTTCTTGATTCTACCTCTAGATTTCACTTGAAGCAAAGAATTAAGTACAGAGAGAGAGAGAGTGTGTTATAACATCTCACCAAAATGATGAACATCGATGGAAGAGATTGTTTCAGTTCGGATATTGGATGTCAAACAAATCTCAACCTGCAATGATGCAAAAGAGAGACCACGAAAAAGGTTTAGCTGGCAAAATATACGCTGGATCAGAAAAATTTTGGCTGATGGGTTGATGATTATTAACTATAGCACACAACAAATCATTTTTCACACATCACTAATGCTTGCAATTCTATTCGATTATTTTTCATTGCAAAAACACTTGAAGCAAACCAAAAGGCAGGAACTGGAAAAAAAAAAACCCCAAAGCAGGAAAAACCTTGATCAATGACAAGTAAAAAGCATTTAGTCCATCCTCTAACAGAAAAGAAGAGAAGTGCACGATAATGACAAGAAAAGAAAAAAATTGCACGCACAAGTTATTAGGCATTAGGACTGGTGGTATATTGGCTTTGCCATGGCATCATTTATACGCAGGGCAAAGAAAAATAGAATATCTATGAAGGATAAGCATGGACATAAATATCGAACCGGGATCCTGGAAAACTTCAACTTTCTCCATTCTTCCTCTTCAAAGCAACAAGCATGGCCAATTCTCCAAGGCTGAAAGTCTAGCATTGCCCGAATTTCATCCGGATTGGGTACCTAAAAGCACTAAGTTATGAAATAAAATACACTAGTCAGGGTAATTCTATACATAATACAAACAAGAATTCAGAAACAGGGTCAAGCCAAATGCACCTCGCCACAGTGGAGAGTGATAAACAGACCTTGCTCCCTAGCAAACTTCAAAGCTGGGAAAAATGTTACCCTGCCATAGATGCAAGGAAAATCAAGGATATAACACCTACAAACGAAGTGCAATAAAATAATAACCGACTAAACAGTACTACTGGTAGGAAAATGTAGTACCATTCACCAATGACTGGATTACCAGAAAGGTCAATACCCACAACCCCCATATGCCTCAGTTTCAGTGCAAGCTCAACCTTTAAACAACAGGGTAAGGCAAAGCAAAAGCCTTAGTCTTTGAACAGCATATGCACTAGAAAGAACTTTGTTATCAAATTCTGATAACATACAGTTTCCAGCGCTGCTGCAGTAGTCTCACGACGGTCAATGCTGAGAAGAACCCTAACATATATCTTCTTTCTTTCCGTTCTGTCGCAGACATCATTCATATCAGGAGAATTCACACGAACTTCCGTGCTCAAATCATGAGAAGCAAAATCAACTTCCACAGTAGACACAGCCCTTAAACCCTCCAGCACGGCTTGCATGTAAGATTGCTTGCTCATCCCTATCAAATCATTCCTCTAAACAGAAGGAAACCCAAGATTTTTCTATCAATCAAAACAATATTTTCGCATGAAATTAAATCCGAAAAATATCCACATTAAATGAATAATGATCTACAAACAAATACTATGTTTACAAAACACACACCAACTGACATGGCCAACAGACCACTTCTCTCCCCCTCATCCAAAGCAAGAAGATAATCACAATGCTTTCAGGTTCACAATTACCAGTTACTTCAATTAATAGAAAATGAAAGAACAAATCATAGGTAAGCAAAGCAAATTCCCACAACTGTTTTATGTACCTTTGGAGTAGTTCTTAATTCCAAATAAACAACGTTCTCGGCCGCAAAATCTTCAACAACCTGATTCATGAAAAACATGGGTAAATCACTGTTTCAAGTTCATATGACAAAATTAAACTAAGGGATTTCGTACTTCTTTGGTAATTCTTGTAACAGTTTTGTGGTCAGTAGTCAGGATGTGAATCAGATCAAACAACTTGAACACTTCGATAAGTGAACGATCATCTACATACAATGTGAAAGGCAGTTTTAACTACTGATTTCCCTGAAAAAACTATAAAAAAAACTACACACTTTCAAGAGGAAAATTAAAAGAACAGAAAATGGACATACTCTTCAGGATAACATTCTCAACATCTGAGAAAACTATGACACCCTTTTCACCCAGATCCCTAGCAAGTTCCCTGGAGAACAAATTTTAACCTTTAAAACATCTAAAATTAACATATAAATTACACATACAAACTTCAGAATCAAAAAGTTTCTAACTTTTCTTGTTTTTAGCTGCCAGGAAGTGATACCCATAAGTGTACATGGGTGTTTATACACAATTAACTCGAGTCAACCATGGTTCCATTTTTCACCCAGATGTTTGGCAAGTCCTCTGATATCAAAATCAAACTAAAACAATACATCTAAACATGAGATAAATTAACCACTCAGTCATGAGAGCCAACGTCTAAGGGATACCCAAGTGGGCACATAAGATAATGTGAGTGTGTGCGCGCTTAATTAAGTTGAAATCAGAGAAAGCATACAGTAGAGTGGAGTCTCTGATGGACCCATTGAGGTGGGCGTGTAGCTCCACCTTCGGCATCGAAACCAACCAATCCATCTCTCTCTCTCTCTCTCTCCACAGTTTCTTTTGCTGTCTACAAGAAATAATTGGAAGTATGTTCAGTTGTATATACTGTACAGATAAGCGATGGCCAAGGGTTCTTTCATACATTCGCCTAATGATTTCAAAAAGTTGAGGGGTAGGAGTTAAAATTACACAATGTTTAGGGGTGAGCTTTTTAAGCCAGAACGTGCGTGTGTCGCTGGGTGTTCGTTTTTGGCTTAAATCCGAATTGATTATACACAATGTCCAATCATTCATATAGACGTCTAAAAAGGCTCATCATGCCTCATATCATGTTGTGTCAAGTTATTTTAAATCATTTATTATTTATGTTAATTAATTATGTCTTTTTCGATTTCGAATTAAATTGTGATCATGTCTTGTGTTGTATTCATGGCGGTGTAATTTGGATGACTTAATTTGAAATTAACTCGAGTTT
Organism: Ilex asprella; assembly: GCA_023539305.1. NCBI lineage: Eukaryota > Viridiplantae > Streptophyta > Magnoliopsida > Aquifoliales > Aquifoliaceae > Ilex > Ilex asprella. The sequence continues at coordinate 1,452,694 of CM042188.1, forward strand.
AATTTGTAAAAATAAGATTTAGGTTAAATTTTTTAATATTTGAGTTAAGTCTGAACGAAAAAATCTCAATTCGAATTGAATTCGGAAAAGTCTCGGATTGAGGAATCAAGTTATCGAGTTGAACCCAAATATACATAAATATATACATATATTTAATTAGAGTTAATATTTATTTTTACTCTTCAAAGTTTAAACTTTCACTTCACTTCAAATTTTTACCTCTACGCCTCCATCATTCTTAATTCTCTCTCTCACTCATCACTCATCTCTTATTTAGCCTAAGCCTCTCTTTATCTCGTCTGTGTCTCGTCTCAGACACTCTCTCTCTCACTTGTCACTCATCTCTTATTTAGTCTCAACCTTTCTCTCTCTCATCTTTGTCTCGTCTCGTTTCGTCTTGTCTCATACTCTCAACTTTCCTCTCTCACTGGTCATTCATATGAGTTGTTTTATACCATCAGCCTCCATCTCTCACCATAGTTTTCTCTGTTCCTGTGTAGCTTGTATCTCCTGGAAACAAAGCCATCTGCAACCACGTATTGGGCTGTCAAAGTGGTCTTCTGTGTTTGGGTTATCAAGGAGACCCAACACCAGTTGGGGCTACCACAGACGAAGCGTCCACATAGGGCTGAATAATTAAGTCGAATTATTTGTGATCGGTTTATTTTGAATTCGACTCAAGTTTAACTTATTTTTAAATAAAAGAGTTTTAATAAATTTTTAAACTCGTTTAAAAAAATAAAATCGACAAATTCAACTCGAACTCACAAAACTCGGTTTGATTAATGTCTACATAACCGATGATTCAGATTTATTATGCTTAAGAAATAGCTTAGAATCCAGTTCAAAAATTAAAAAGAAAAAAGAAAAAAAAATAGCTTAGAATTTCTTCAAAGTGTCTTATATAAATAAGTTCACAAATCAATAGCAACAATTTTTTTTTTTTTTTTGCTATGTCAATTGTCGAAGCGGTATGCATATCTCAATGTTTCATCTTTTCGCCCAAGAGACCTGCATTTTGATGGTGATGATGCACGATTTTATTTATACACCACAGTCAAGTAAATAGTAAAAATACAGTAAAATAGGTGGAGATAGAAAAGACAAGGTTTAGAGTGGTTCGGTCAATCAAGACCTACGTCCACTTTCAATGGCTGAGTTCGCCGGGACTTTTATTAACTCTGGTGGAGAGAGAGTTACAAGAGAGAGAAGAGATGAGCTTGATTTGTGAGATGCCCCCCAAGTGTTGGGGGAGCTTACAATTTATAGTCACTTGCATAATAATTGAGTAGCTAGGCTGGTGGCAATTTAATAGTAATAAATGGCTTGACGACCTTTCTTTTCCTTGGCGACCTCTCCTCTCCTCAACGGGCGAGGTGTGACGTTTGAGGTGTTCTCCATGAGGTGAGGGTGAGACTCTTGGATGCTCCCTTGGAAGCGTGACTCCTTGATGAGCTAGACTGTCTCGGACCTTGTAGGGTCTTGCTGGGTCTTTTATTGGCCTGGGCTTTACCCATGGATTGGGTCATTCGGGCCTGGCCCATCAGATGGCAATAATAAGCCATTGCAATCGGTTAGGGAAGAGATAAATCTTCGATTCAATAATTAGTAATTCAAGATTTCAAGTTTAAATCTTGTAAAATAGATGACCAGAATGACATGCATCCCAACATAGTAATAGTCACGAGTTTAAAAGATGTGTGATTGAAACGATTCTCGATTATATATAAAAAAAAAATAAGAAAAATTGATAAAATTCATCAACGAATTTTTTGTACATTGCATGGGGATCGTTAGGCAGGAATTTTTTATTTTTATTTTTGCTTTAAATATATAAAAATTGTGATTTGGTTTTAATTTTTGATATACAATCTTTTATAACACAAAAAAAAAAGAAGAGAATTTTTGATTCAATTCTCCGCCTTAACAACAAAAAAAAAAAAATGATCAAATTCTATTAAATCTTGACTTATAATGATCATTTAACTAAGAATGACTCTGGTTATCAAATAATTGAACAACTGAGAGCAATTTGCGTACGATACTTAGTTAAAATTTATAAAAAGTATCTAATAAATTATGAGTTCAATACATTATGTTTATAACGTATATAACTTTTATGACACGGTCATAAAAAGACGAATGTTCCTTGGTTAATAAATACTACACTAATTGCAAGGAAAATAAATTAATTGTCTACTAACATACTCCATGCAAGCTAAGAAATCAAATAACTAATAATATTGATTGACTAAATATTCAGATCAAATTTATTGATCGGCACGTTATAGTCGTTAGATTGATAATGGACCCCAATGTTAGACAGTTTTCACTATGTATCTAACGACTATAATGAATTTTATCAATAAATTTAATCCAAATAATATTGAATTAATCCTTCACATCTTATTCCTGGGCAAAATAACAGCATTTAGAGGATTCTTCATCACGACAGTGAAAGCAAAGGTCTCAGTCGGGTCGGGCGGGGCACCCTGAACCGGAACCCATTTGAATGCACGCACCATCTTAGCCAGCAACAAGTGAATATGCAACATACCCAGGGTCCACGCCGGACAAATACGCCTGCCGGTTCCAAAAGGCATCATCTTCACACCCCTCATTCCGGTGATGTCTACGTCGACCCCATCGCCGCCGTCCAAGAACCTCTCCGGCCGAAACTCGCCGGGATCCTTCCACATAGTCGGATCCTCCGTCACCCATGCAGTGTAGAACTCCACGTTTACGTTCGCCGGAATTGTGTACCCTCCGAGCTCAGTCTCTTCTGTTGCTGCATGTGATAACACGAAATGGCTCGGCGGGTGTCGCCGGAAGGTTTCCTTCACCACCGCGCCGAGATATGGCATTTTCTCCACGTCGCCGTCCGTGATTTCGCCATCTTTTCCGACACAGTCGACGATTTCTTTGTATAAATTCTCTTGAATCTCTTGGTTCATGACTAAATGAAGCAGAGCCCATTCAGCCGCTGTCGCACTCGTATCAGTTCCGGCGTTGATCACTTCCGAGCACAGTGTCACGAGCTCCTCTTCACCCAACCGGCCACGGCCGGCCGGTTCAAGCAGGAACAGTGAGTCAATATAGGCTGCACCGATAGGGCTCACCTGTTGGGAGAAATTTGCATAATTTTAGAAACTTCAACATGGGAACACTAGTTATTGTACTACACATTTACACTCATGCATATGAACAGTAAGAAGAACAATTGATTTTTTTTTTTTGGCAGAAAATATAGGGGAAAAATTAAATATTGACAAATACAATAAAATAAATTTAATTTGTATCCATTTAATTTAAAAATTAAAAGGGGGTCCATTAGAGTAAATAAAATAAAGTAAAATAAATGAGACATTTAAAAACTTATATGTTTTATATATCAACATCACCATCTCTGAACTGCTGCTGCTAGGGCTTCCACCACTCTCCACGAAGGCTTTTCTGTCCCTTAACAAAGGAACCAAACACTCCATTTGTTTTCTTCTCAGCTCCTTTGCTTCTGTCAGTTGCCGGCGAAACAACGGCATAAGAACCGGCATGAAGTCCGGCAGCTTCGGCGTCGTCATCATCATCACATCTTTCAGAATACTTTCGATAATCTTAATCCGATCTTCGGAGATTTTTGCACCAAAGCAAAGACAAATGAGAATGCTACATATAGTGAGCCTACAGTTCTTCATAACTTCCACAAAACCCTTCTGAAGAACCTCATTTTCAAGCCTCTTCATGTGATTCTCCATAGCCCATTTTCTAATCCAACTACACTGTTTGATCCTTGTAGGGTTTATCAGCTCCGTGACAAAGTTCCGCCGTAAGGTCCGCCACAGAGGGCCGTACTCAGCCGAGTTGATGGCGCATTTTCCGACGCTGAACAAGAGCCGGATCGGCGAGTCCGGTGGCCGGCTGGCGAAGATAGGGCCTCTCTGTACTAGGGCTTCGTGAATGAGCTCAGAGCTGGTAATGATGATTAGGGTTCGTTGTCCCATTTGCATGGTGAAGATAGGGCCATACTTGATACGTAAATCTCGAACCACATATATGAAGGGCCTTCGTTGGAGGATTACTTGAAATAAGTTTCCCACAAGAGGCCAACCTGGTGGCCCCGGTGGGAGGTTCTTTCGTCCGCCACCAGTGACTGACCAGTATCGCCACCATGAATGGAGGAAGAGTGCTGCTAGACAGAGAACCACCACGTCAAACAACTCCATTAGAGAGGGAGAGAGAGAACACTGACCTCTAGCAAATGTGCAAACCCCTATATAATGCTATATAATGTTAGAGTAACGCTTTATCTCCTAAATTTGTATGTCAAATGTGCTTTTTAAATCAATGAAAATTATTGAATGAGTAAGTTTCAATGAAAAAAATTGATGATACCCACTCATCTAATGTTATAACATTGCTCATAATGTTATTGACAAATACAAAATTAAAATATGAACAATACTATTGAGATTTAATTTATTGATCTAATTTATTAATCTAATTTACTATAACTTTTAAATTGATTGTGTACTCCATCAAACATTGAAATTTGGTGCTAATCCAATAGTTTCAATAAAATTACGTCATTAGGTCAGCAAATTATGTCAAATTTTTAGGTACAAATAATATTTTCCTTAATATAATGATGTGATAGAAATATTAGGTATTATCATGTAACTAACAAATAAAGCTCATTTTTTTTCTATATTTGGCGACTAATATCTTACAATTATTTGAAAAAGTGGGTGCTATTTTATCTAATTATTAAATTATTATTAAACGGTTATACCGCATAATAATGGTAATTTAGCATAACTCTTATGCCCAATATTTACTCGTGGTAGAGGTGTGAGTTAATGTGTGTGTGTGTGTGTGAGACAGAGAGAGAAATGAAAGAACAAAAAAAAATTATAGTGCTGTGGAGGTGTGAGTTAATGAGTTTTTATCTACCACCTGCTAAAATTGAATTTGCTGCTGAGAAAAATAAGAAGACAGTGAGTACAATGTTAGTTCTGTTCCTGCCTGAACCATATTGATGTCATTGCTAAAAACACAGCCCACTGCATGCTGCATTATTTATTGTCTATCAGTGAACAACCTGTCAACCTCACTTAAATAAAACTATTTCCAAGTTGAAAGCACACTACAATACAAAATATACCATTAATAGGAATAATCTATGGTATCTTTGAGCACAATAAAACTATGTCAATTTCGTGTCTAGGTCTCTAAAATGAGTTGAACAAATTAAGTTAAAATAGTATTAATAATAAAAAACAAATATCATTTAATTGGAATTTTAATAAATGAAATAATGTCTGGGTGGAGTTGGTTGGGATTTACGTTGAGTCACCAATCAAGGATTCATTTACCTGGACGTTGTAGGGTGTCAATGGTAAATGATGCACATCTGTGACATTTATGGCCCTGAATCGTACTCCAAGGGGCTGTTTGGTATGGGGGTTGGGGAGGGGGGGTTTAGAAATATGGATTGGGGACTAAATCCCTTTAAACCCATGTTTGGTAACAAATATTAAACCTAGGATTTGAAATCTGGCTCGGTTATTGCCCGGTATTAAAATCCAAGTTCATGGGTTTCATGAAACCCATGGGGAGGGTGGGTTTCATTTGTGGGTTTGAGGGTTTCACATTTAAATGACATTTATACCCCTTATATATCCATACCCATGTTTGGATTAAATTAATTAAGGGACAAAATAATCATTTATATACAATATATTATCATAATAATTCTATATCCCTGCGCATACCAAACATGAGTATGAACAACATTGAATATTGAATCTCATCTTTGAATCTCATCTTTGAGTCAAACCCGGGTTTGGACAAACCAATCCAAACTCATCCTAAAAAACATACCAAACATGCGCTAAGGGGTTGTTTGGTGTGGAGGTTTGGAGGGGTTTGAGAATATGAGTTAGGGTATAAGCCCCCTTAAACTCATGTTTGGCAACCATGAAGTAGGGATAAAATTTGAATCCTGGCCCAACCATGAAACCCAAGAGGGAGGTGAGTTTCATATAGGGGTTAAGGGGTTTAATATACAAATAACATTTATACTCTCATATATCATTTATACTTCATATATACAAATTGTTTAAGGGGTAAAATAGTCATTTAAATACAAATATATTATCATAATAATCATATATCCATGCACATACATAACATGAGTATGAACAGTATTGAAAGTTGAATTCCATCTTGGAATCAATCCCGAATTTGAACAAGTTAATCCAAACTCATCCCAAAAAAATACCAAATATGCCCAAATACTCTTTACTTGAAGAGTCATATTAGTTTGACCAAAAGAAAAAAGGAATTAAATTATATGATATTATCATAATTAGTCTTATTTTTGTTGATTTATAATATATATATTTTTTATGACGATAGTGTTACATTATTTAATTTTTATTTTTACCTCTTTTTTTAGTCGGTCTAAGTATTACTCTACCTTTTGTTATCATTAATCTCTTTTTAGGGCTATTCTATCTTCACTTAATTTTATTTATTATGAATCAAACTGATGGGCCAAGCCCAAGGGCCCAAATTATGTTACAAGCCCAAGAGGCTCAACTTCAAGAGGTCCAGCAAATTCAACCTGGTCAAACTTATCAAGCTCAAGGAGCTACCTCAGCATGGAGCAACTCATCAAGCTTAAGGAGCTGGAGAGCCTTCTCCTCTCCACCTTGGAGTCCAAGAACTGGAGAGCCTCCTCCTTTCCACCTTAGAGTCTAGAGCTAGAGAGCCTCATCCTCTCCACCTTGGAGTCCATGAGCTGGAGAGCCTCCTCCTATCCACCTTGGAGTCCAAGAGCTGGAGAGCCTCCTTCTCTCCACCTTAGAGTCCAGGAGCCTCCTCCTCTACCACCTTGGAGTAAGGGTCATCCAAGAGTCTCACCCTCACCGCTTGGAGAGAGCCAACCTGCCTTCACCTTTGACCAAGTCCTTCGGGGAGCATCATAACTTCCCTGTCGTTGAGGAGAGGAGAGGTCGCTCTTTGAGAAAAGGAAGGGTCGCCAGGCTATTCAATACCATTAAGTTGTCCCTAATGACTGGCTATACAATTACTACGCAGACGACTATAAATTGTGAGCACCCCCAACACTTGGGAGGCATCGGACAAAAATCAAGCTCATCTCTCTATCTTGTAATTCTTTGCTCTTCATACATTCCGGAGTTAGTAAAGTTACCGGCAAACTCAGCCATTAAAAGTGGACGTAGGTCTTGATTGACCAAACCACTATAAATCTTGTCTTCACTCTCTACCTATTTTACTACATTTTTAGGCTTTTTACTTGACTGTGGTGTGCAAACTAATTTGTGCATCATCACAAACAACCCATAATCTGATAATTCTCATTATTTTAGAAATCATCTTTTTTAAAATAAAAAGTATCTTTCATAAAAGGTAAAATGGAGAGTGCAAATATTTTAGCAACTCCAATAGATTTGGGCCAAGGTGGTGATGGGCTGGGGTTATCCCACATCGAATAACCTTTGAGTGTGTGTGTGTTATTTAAGGACCTATGGCATTTCTACTTTTAAGTAGAAATGTTGTAATGTTCTCTGGTAAAAAAAAAATAGAGTTCTCTATTATAGTAAAAAATAAAGAGTATTTGGACAGAAATGTTTATTGCTCAGATTGTCTGACATTGGGGACGATGCAAAGAAAATGTTTTTGGGTAGAAATTCATTTTTTGAAATTAATTTTGTACTAATAAAGCTAGATGAAGATTAAATTGCTCTCATATGTTATTGTATTATTATAAATGTGCAATTCAAATTCTTATTTAAAATATTAGATTAATTTTGTGTGTGTGTGTGTATGACCACTAAAGCAGGGTAAATGTCACCGAGGCCACCTAAATATTGACATTCTTCAATTTGCTCTCTTAAGTTTTAATTGTCTCAATTTAACCCTTAAATTATGTCAATCGTTACAATAAGTTTTTGCTGTCCATTTTTTCTGTTAAAATAAATTAAAAAAATCCAAAAAACTCTAAGTTTAAAGCACTAATGTAAGGTTAGCATTGGCTGAAAAAGTTGATCACTTGCATAGCTTTGATACTTCATCGTCACATGATAACAAATTCATGGCCACCCAACCATGGTTGAAGGTCTCAGCGTAGTTCATCTTGAGGACATTCAGACGCATGGAGTGAAATATTTGTAGAATGTTAGAACACACGAAATGCTAGACAAAAAGAAATTGGACATGAAGAAATATTTCAGTTGCATGGGATAATTCTTGCAATCGATTTGAGATAACGATCGAGTTGCTGGTGAACCCTGAAACAATCACGAGGTTAGGAAAAGGGGCCAGGCGTTTGTCCGGTTTGTCCCCTCCGAAACTTAAGTCAGTAAGAGTGGGAGGATTATGCTCAATTCAATATATTTTTTTGTTTGATTTTGCGTACATTGTTCATTTTTCTGAAGGGTATTTATACCTGCACTTGAAATGATTGCTCTGACGCAGAGGTCATCTCAGCATTTAATGCCCTTTCACACTTACTCATGCGTAATGATTGATTCTTCCTTGAATTCTCGTGTCATTAATGCCTGGAGGATGGGACCAGTCCTTGGGGCCACGCCGAGAACCCCCTGCTACATCCGAGTATTCTAGTGTCTATGAACGACGTATGACACCTATTCTCGAGCAGTCGGCGTCTAGGGGGCAAACACCCCTAATTCTGTGTTCGACGTCTCAGCCATTAATGCACCCACTCATGATTGTCATGTTAGGTTTTTTAGGGTGCAGAGGCTCATTAAATGCTCTGTCTGAGTCACCCACGTCTCCATAAATATTGGGTCATGTCGCATTAATCACTTCTCAGAGATTGTACTCGGCTTCATGAAAACATCTCTCCTCGGTTTCTTATCAGCTACACCTGTACACCTATCGCTTTGGGGGCTGTTAAGCCGCCTCGAGTCCCTTCATCAGTTATCTCGTTAACATCACGCAATGCCAAATTATACGTTGCGAATCAATACGGATAACTCGGCCGAGTCGACCAAGACGTCTCCAAGTACACTATCATGTGAGAATCATTGTTTACACGAAACAAGAACACACAAGGATGAGTTAGGTACAACTTGGCCGAGTCATACCGGTTTCGGTTGATGGTTTGAGCAATGCAGCAGCTCCACACACTGATTATCCGAATGAATTGACTCCATATATGTATCCAAGCCCCTTCACCATTTCTAATAGAGTAATAGTCCATCACTAACTAACATAATCATTCAACTTTGTTTGACATGAAACACTAAGATTCACATTCAGTTAGTCAATTTCTAGCTAAGTGTTGAGTTATAGAACAGAAAAAGTTACATAGCAACACTGTTCTTCTTCACTACGACTTTCCTCCTAAGGTTTATCGTGTCCGGTAGATGACCATCGAATATGAGAGATGAATGTCCTGCAAAACGCGTTTTTTTTACAGAAATGATATAGAAGATTGCAATATGAGACATAAGTTGAACAGATCGGTAGATAGGAAAATAAGATTGGTAATTAACGTAATCCGGTAAACAACACACTCTATTTAAGGATCATTGTGCACTAAAGAGCTGTACTTTTCTTTGTTTCATCAAGATGATATATTGCCTTCTTCTTCTTCGTCTTTTGTCCTCAGCCATGGATGTCATCGTGAGTAATCCACGACCAAGTGAAGGAGACATTGAGGCGGGGTACAACGATAATGGAGGTGATAATTTTGATTACTCTCAAAGGGCACAATGGCTCAGGGTTGCTGTTCTTGGAGGTAACGAAGGGATAGTATCGAGTGCAATTTTGTTAATGGGATTAGGAATGTTCGAGCTCGATGACACACATGCTTGGATTATTACAGGCTTGGTGGGTTTATTTGCTGGGGCTTTAAGCATGGCAGTGACAGAATTTGCCTGTATGTACACAGGTTGACATAGTAGATCATAGAATCAAGGACGGAACCAGAATTTTTATTTATCCCTGGCTAAACTAAAATCTGGGTTCTTTTAGGTGAGGGTTAAAAAATCAGACACATAACCCATGCAACAAACCCATAACCCACCTTTTAATCCATTAAGCAATTTGGGTTCTTTTAGGTGAGTTCAAAAAATCGGGTACCAACCATCTCAGCATCCATAAAATTAACAGGATTTATACGTAAGTTATGACAAGAAGAAAACACGGCCACTCTCCTAATAATAAACTCATTTGCAGAGGGTAAAGCTATAACTACTAAGAATATATTCCATTCACTATCAAAATAAGGCAGAAAAAGAACCAAGAATTAAATTTCAATACATGCATATCAGTAGATGATAAGTAGAACAAAGTACCTCCAACTCGCCCAGCAGCAAAAACAGATTTAACTTTTCATGGTGCCTCCAACTTGCCCAGCAGCATTAGTCAATCTATGGATGGGTATTTCACATTGTTAGGAGCTTTAAATGTCAAAGGCTCAAGCCTGTTTCATCTCATTGAAGTTTTAATCATATAAAACCAAACAAGAATCAAGAATAGATGTGTGTGTGATTCAGGGGCATTTGATTAAACAGCTTGTGGACATTTAAACGAAGGGCAAAACCAAACAAATAAAGGGTGTTTGCGTTGAAGTGGCTGGCCGACTGAGAGAGAAGATACTGTCAGCATGTATTCGACATGATTTTGAGAGAAGTGACTGAGAGAGACCCGTCTGAGAGAGAAAAGAGAGTGATTTTGGAGAATTTGCGGGTAGGAGGTAGTCGTTGCTCTTGCTCTGGGTTGGGAAAATATAAGTGGGACAAAATTGGGGCTTAAGCATTATGGGCTTTGGGTCGAACCTAACTATTAGGTAGTAGGACTAAGGCCCATTAGACCAAATGGAAGTAAGCCTAAATGAAAGTGCTAATTTTTTTTTTACTTTGGACTTCAGCCCACCTGAGCTCACTAATGGCTCCGTCCTTGCACAGAATAACAGAGACCTCAGCCTAGGAAAATTTGGAGCCGCCCACCACCACCGCCTTTCCCTGCTTAAATAACTGTGGTAGCTTCATTAGCATATGTGGTAGTAGGGATGGTGCCACTGGTTGCAGCCATGACTATCAAGGACCATAAATTGGGATTTTTTGTAGCAGCAGTTTCGGCTTCTCTGTCATGGTGGTGTTAGGAAACATTGGAGCATTGCTAGGTAAGACCAACTCTAACATAAAATAGTTACTCAAAATATTTAAATATTGTATTATCTACTTTAGTTATTCATTTTTTCAAATTCAGTCTTGCCACGCTCTCTATTTTAGCTTACTACTTCAATTAAATTTAACTAATTTTCAATAATATAATTCAAAAATTTAACTCAAAGCATGTATAATCATCAACCCAACCAAAATCATACCATAATAATAATTTTAATTAAAATTTAAATAATACAATTTAATGATAATTTAACACCCATCCACTTTAAATAACAAAAATCAATTGCACAATATGTCTCATAAATTTAAGATTTTACTAAATACTTACCTTAATATTTTATAGGGGTTTAAATGTAAATATTCAAAATTTGGGGGTTTCAGAATTTATTGGGGATTTTCAAAATTTGTTGGG
>CM042188.1:1465898-1476053 GCA_023539305.1 Ilex asprella
AAAATTATATATCGACCCTAAACCGCTTCCTTGGGGGATAACAAGGCTTTGACCACTAGACCAGTTTGTTTAGGTCTGTCTTTGCAAAATGGATGTGATGTATAAAATGATCCTACCCGGCCTCCATCTTTCTCTCTGCTCACCTATCGGTTTTCTTCCAGTCAACCACCTTCTTTGCCGGTGAACCCCCTCCTCTCTCTCCTGGACAAATCTAAGCTCCGCTCTCGGCTCCGTTTTCGGGCTTCTCACAGGTAAGATCTGGCTCGAATTTTTATGAATTTTGAGGTGCAATTGAGCCTCAGTGCGAACATATTTGGTGAAAGGGAATCGAAATTGAGCGTAAACTCTTGGAATTTTGAGACATTTGTGCTGCAATTGAGTTGAAATTCTTTGTTTGAAGTGATTAATTTGAAATTCACAAATGATACCCGTTGATTTTGATGGAATTCGGAGACATTTGTGCCGTAATTGAATTGTTTCAGTGTTCTAGTGATTAAGTTGAGATTTCATGCATGATATCCGTCGATTTTAATCGGGTTCGGAATAGAATCATTAATTTGAATCGAATTAGGATTGACTAAGAACCTGTCCGAATCCGATAGCATGCTTGAATACGATGTGGGGATAAGCACGCGCAAAGCACGTGCCATCCCTTTCCGAATTGTACTTTTATTAGATCTGACTTCGCACACGCAACCTCTCTGTCCACAAGCGTACAACCTGCTTCCTCCCATACTCTTTCTTCTCTACCTGCAACACTCTTCCCATTATTCAAAGCCGCGTTTTCGCTCTCTGTATGTCTCTCTTTCTCTCTACATACGTGTATGTATAGATATTTATGTGGCAATTCTGATCGAGTTATTGAATCATATTATGTCTTAGTTCTGGGTATGTTGATCTATAAATTTGGATTCTGAAATATAAGGATTGCGTTGTTGGGATTCCAATTTTTAAATTTTGCGCTGTTTTGATTCTGGGTTTATCATTTCTTTGCCATTATTATGATCTGTTCCTTCTTATTTTGGTTCTATGTTTTATGTTCTCTTTAACTGTTTGTTCTGTGAGGGTTTCCTCTTAGATTCATATTTTATTTTTCATTATATGCAAATGATGTAAATTAGTTTTGTTTGGAAAATTTCCTCTTAGATTTCATGTGTATCTGCAGTATATACATGTATATATGCATTCTTATAGATACACACGCACAATCCTCTGAATATCATGATCCCCGATGTATATAGAGTCGTAATGTTTTGAATTTCATGATCACAAATTATGGTATTGTTCTGAATCTAATGTGTCTACTGTTTTGGTTGATGTCCTGGGAAGTTCGGATTCTTTTTGCGCGTGTCCCGTCCTCTTCTCCAATTCGAAAAGCCTAATTTGGTCCACAACCTGGAATTAAACTCTTCGATGGAGGTTAAACTATGGAATGACAAGCGCGAAAGAGAGATGTATGAAAACTTTGCTGAGCTCTTTGCAATAATTAAAGCAACAGAGAAGCTTGAAAAGGCCTATGTTCGCGACATAATTTCACCAGCAGAGTATGAGGTTGAATGCCAAAAGTTGATTGCTCATTTTAAAACCCTATCTTCCACATTGAAAGACACAGTCCCGAGTATTGAGCGGTTCCACGATACCTATAAAATGGACTGCCAGGCTGCCATAAACCGCCTTGTGACCTCTGGCGTTCCCGCCACTGTGGAGCACAGGGCAGCTGCGTCAATGTCGTCAACTACCTCGGCAGCCATTGTGGCTGAATGTGTGCAGAATTTTATTACTGCAATGGACTCATTGAAGTTGAATATGGTGGCTGTGGATCAAGTTCATCCATTGCTCTCTGATTTATCAGGTTCACTTAATAAGCTTTCTATTTTGCCACCTGATTTTGAGGGGAAGACAAAGATGAGAGACTGGATTGGGCGGTTGTCGAAGATGGGAGCAGCAGATGAGTTGACAGAGCAGCAGGCTCGGCAGCTTCACTTCGATCTCGAGTCATCATACAACTCTTTTATGGCTGCATTGCCCACTGCAGGGACTTAATTGATCATAGTTGAACTTGTGTATAAGTGGATGCGATACTGGTTTGTTTGAGGGAGTTTCGAAATGCTGTGTGTATTGTGTTTCCAGTTAATTGAGTGCAATCTTAGTGATTTGCTGAAGTGATCACCGATGATTTTTGTAAGTAAAACGCATTCAGGGTGGCTGGATTGTTGATTTCACCATTGGATATGTGCTTACCACAGAGGATTCCGTTTTCAAGTTATACTAATCTAAATTGAATTTGTAATGTAACTTGGATTGGTGGCTATTGATATCGTTGTTGTTTTTAAAATGTTGAACAGTCCTGCAAGGAAATTATAATCTCATTTTGAGGTTTTGATGGGTTTGGTTTGGTAGAATGTCTTGCATTATTGATTGCTAGCAGCCAGCAGGTTGCAGTTTAACAGTTATGGACACCCTTCATGTAACAGTTCTTTATTAGAGCAATAGCATATGCTTTAAGCGATGATCTACAAAAAAAAAAAAAAAAAAAGGAAAAAAAAACTTCCCCTGGTCTTCAGCCTGAACTGTATGAGTAAGAAACTCGTCCTGTATGGTGTTCGGACTCATATTACCTCTAATCTATGGATCTTGTAGTTATTAATCCAAATTGTGAAATATTTATGTTTACTTTGATAGCGAGTTTGTTCTGTCCCAAAGAAACTGGTTTCGAATTGAAGGCTGTCTGATGCAAAGACCTGCTGGGGCAATATCATCCAAGAGAATACGCAGTGCAATTGTCCAATCATTTTCTCTATAATTGTTCCTAAGCTTAATAGACTAATTATGCATTATTTTGCTAGAAACAGGACTTATCACCAACAGGAGCAAGAAGTTTTGAAAAATCTCTCAGAAAAATTTAGAGAAACACTCTGTTTTGGGTAGACCTGTTATGCGATTACAATATACTAGAAAAGAAGTATGCAAAGAAACCGTACACATGAAAACACAATTCTATTTGTATTTTATTTGAAGATTGGGATAAAGCACAATCGTACAAATTTCAATATGAAACGAGCTAAAATAAAAGTAGCACACCAAGCAGACTGAGACTGTCCAAGCATTGTCACATAGCACAGAGCAAAATTTTTTTGAATAACTTAGGCAAGTACCATCCGCCTAAACTTTTGCCCCCCGGTCTCCTCTGGTGTTGAATCTGCAACATTGCATTGGCTGGATGTTTTGTACTATCAAGCTCCAAATGAAAAAAATCAAAAGAAAATTCAAATATTAGTATGGATCAATGATACCAGAACAATAGCAAAGCAACATGACAGTGACAATAAATAAGAAGAAAAAAACGTAAAGAGAAAATAGATCCATATACAAAACTTTGTGAACTAAAGCACACCTTTTAAACTCAAATAGAGCTTGGTACAACCCGACACAAAATAGTAAATCAATATGAAGTATATCTTTAAAGCAATCTTTCAATCTCTAACCTTACAAAATTAAAGAGTGTCCCATTCACTTCAAGTGCCAACATCAACAATTAAGTACAAACAATAAAAAGTTCAATCCTAACCTATACCAAGCAAATTAAATTAAAAAAACGATAATGACATAAATTAAAACCAACTAAGCATAATAGGACAAATTTGACAAAAACGAAGGCAGCATAAGAGTAGCCACTCTATGCATGATGACCCACCATGTCATCCATTATCCAGGATTACTTTTCAGGTTTTATGCAGAAAAAGGTTGTATTACCAATGCATGCCAGCATCCTAATTTTTGCACAATGAAAGAAAGAGTAGTGATAAAAAGCAACTACATGCAACTTGAAAGTAAAAAATTCAACTAGAACAGGTAATGAAGCAAAAGGGGACAATAATAATGGACATCACCTAACATCATCACCAACTATAACATTTCCCTCGTGACCAACATGAAAAATAAAAGTTCACAGATATGGTTCGATGTTGCGGTATAGGTCATCGACTCGAAAGGTACAGCCAATACACTCAAAATGATAGACAGAAGGCCCATTATTTTAAAAAAAAAATCACAAAATTCTAAAAAATGTAATCAATATTATTTACGCATCATATATTCAAAATACATCATCTAACATATTAAACATAGCTAAAATTCATTACAAGGGTGCTACCGGAAATATGTCTCAACATTAGTGTTACATATAAGAGCATATTGAGCTATAATTAATTTATTTCCAAATTTATATCAAAAAGAAAACTGGATAACAGATATTAATTTAATATTTTTAAGTCATCAATAGATGCACATTACAATATATATGAAAATAATATTAGTAAAATCTGCCAAACACACAAAAAAAAAGACTGCGGAACCAATATATAACAGAATTTATAAAAAGACACTTAACTTAGACATTTATTAAGAAATTAGGAACAAGCTTACTGACAATAACAAAGGAAAAAAAAATGCATTCTATAAGAGTAAAATAGGACACGAAGGGCAAAGAGACAGAAAAGGGGCAGTTTTTTAGGGTTTCGTCTGTTTGAGAGAGAGTAATTCATAACACTTAAAATCCTCCAACTCTTTTTACCACTTATCTTTAATAAAACAATTAACACGCCATTTATAACACTTTTAACCACTATGCCATTTATGACACGTCATAGAAATAAATTACCACGTCTTTTTATAATAAAACACTTAACACGCCATTTATAATAATTACTAAGACAAACTGCAAGAACTGCATCACTAGAACTTGACGAGGGCTGGCATCCCTTGAGATAAACGTTGAACAGCAGAAGACCATGGAGTATTGCACATACATGGTCCACCTACTGCTTAAAGAGCAACAGCATCCATGCTCCCCTCAATCTTCATGGTAGTGGAAATTTACTTTATCTGGGACAAAGTTTCCATATTGGAGGTGCTAACCAAAAAAGAGCAACATAGGACCACAAGTTGCAAAATAACTTCAAAAATGAAGGTTCAACCTTGACAGTAGGATCAAAATCTGAACATATTTCAGCCTCATTCGGAAGTAGAGACGAAAGAAAATCCGCTCTCCAAATTTCCAGGTATCTTTTGTGATTTAAGCTCTGCATAATCGAACACTAAAGAAAAAATCCACCAAAAGGGAGCACAATTCATAAGAAAATCACTTCAACAGATAGATCGTAATAAATTGAACCATGCCATGACTTCAGGCAATACTAGTGTATCTTACCTTCCACTTCTAGACTCTGCAGCCAACCCTACATCTGAGCACAAAGGTAGCATCCAATGAAAACATGCAGGATCAGCTAGGAAGGGTATAATATGAAGTTGCTTAATAAGAACTAGCTGCTTTTCTTTTTCTTCTTGTAATTGAAAGGGAATGCAAAATAAATTAAGGTATCCATTATTTATATATCATGTCTGTCTTAAATCTTAACCCAGTCAAACTTATTTCACATGATTTCAATCTCAAACCCAAGTAAGCAGGCGACAAACATTGAACCTATCCACTAAGTAATTCTGAAATCAATTAATCCCATACATCCACCGGAATGAAGTCTTTCCACAGTTTCTCATCAACTAAATTATACTCACTAGACTTTTTAGAAGTTATAACAGGTTCGTCAAATTGTTGATCTTAAACCGTCCAAACTATGATTCTCATTTCTTATGGTGATACAAAGTTTCATTCAATTTGCCAATCTTTTGCCCATCCAAATACCCACCGGCATTAGGCGCATTCATAAAATGATCTCCAAGAAACACTGAAAAACAAGAGATGCGAAGCACTAATACCATGTTGATCCTAAAACAAATTTTTTTTAGAGGACAATCAATGAAAAATGAAATCAATGAGATAAAGAATTTTATAGTGTTCACCAGAAAGAAAAATGATAGTATCCTTTACAAACAAAAGACCAAAATGTATAATTAATCCTGTAAAATTGCAGAAACCCCCACTTGATTCATCGCCCCTACCAATTAATTAAATGAAAAAAACATAAGGTAATAAGAGATCCCTCTACAAATTAATTAAACCAACTTTCAAACAAATCCACTAAATGAAACAGACCTCATAAATGACAAATAACCTTTAGTTTAGAGCGAAATATCTAATTAAACTTACATCTTCATACGAATATGGAACAAAAAACCAAACACATAACAATCTAAACAAATAGCTCTTTAAGAAAAGGTAGGAATAACATACAGAATATTTAAAAGCAACAACATTTTTTCTAATATTAACCTTCTAGTATTGACTTGAGAATAGGCACCAAGGAGTACCACACTTTTGTAAACGGAACGAGCATCAACACAACCTTGGTTACTACACGCGCATTGCTCGCCCGCCAAAAGATATTATATTTTATGCTGACAGCTTATTTGGTGTGGTGTTGGTTATGGGTCAAACTAAAAGAATTTGAATTCAGATCAAACTTATTCTTCCAATTAAAATTTTTATTTGTTAATTATTTGAATTTAACACTATTTTGATGTGGATTAGTTCACACTCAAAATGTACCATTTCCTTTCGTTACTGTTCAGATTAACAATGTGTTTTTTCAATCGGAAAGGTATAATGAACAGTGGTGGGTCTAATGCTTCTTCAGCCAATCCGAACAGACACAAGAGAGTCTACAAAAGAACTACCTTGAAGCCATTTTCATATACAAAAAACATACAAAAAAATTCTGCACTGTTACTTATATTATCTCTTTCTCCATTGCATTTCTTTTTGATTCAAGTACAAAAAATAAAGTTGTGTTCATTAGAATTTTTAAGATTGAAGTGCTACTTCTTAAAAAATAAATCTATTTTAAAGAAACTATGATTCACGGGGCTCGGATTATTTTTTAATTCTATTATTTTCTTATTGTTGTTCTGCAATCAAGTAAGTGTGTCATTTCAATTTTTTATGATACATTCTATTTTACATAAATAATTTGCATATAACGTATACTTAGTGATTATAGATTTAGATTTGTTACAATAATTTAAATTCATTTCTGATTATATATTTGATAACAACCTTAAGACAGATTTCAAACAAATTTGTTTTCGTTATATAGTTATATTAATTATTGTTCTATCTAAATCAGAATTCTGTATTCTGTTATATTATTACCATACTCTGTTAAAACCAAAATACTATTTGCTTTTGTTTATGTAACAGAAATAGCTACAACAAATTTTGTTTTTATTATGTCTCATGGATAAAAGCCTGAAAAATTTAATGACTTGAACTTTAAACGTTGGCAACAAAGATGTTTTTTTACCTCACCACCCTGAACTTTGCAAAGTTTCTTAATGAAGAAGTTCCTTTAATTGATGCAAATGAAACTAACAAAGGAAAGGTGGTTGTTGTAGATGCTTAGAAGCATTCAGATTTCTTGTGTAGATTTTGTTAGAGTAGTCTAATATATTAGTAGTATATTAGCATTAAGGGTAGATTAGTCATTTATATTACTATGCTTTGCCCTAGTATAAATTCGTTGTAATATAGACCTGATTTACTGATTCAATGAATACTTTTCTCTTTGATAAATATTAACATGGTATCAAAGTATTAATTCTAACCTCAAATAATAAATCATGATCAAAGTTTAGAAGAAAGGGAAGACCAGATGAACCCGTCGATTGTCGATTGTCCGCAACGTGAACAGATGATCTGGTGGTGAACCCAACGTGAATCAATTGTCCGCAAACAGAATTATTGTCTTGGTCGATTCTTCACAGGTTTCTCATTGGTGTGCTCTCTCTCTTGCTTGGAGTTTATCTGATAAGTTTTCTGCCCTCTGGTTTATTGTCTTCACAGTGCGCTGATTGCCTCTGGTTTTTTGGTTTCTTGCTTCTACCGACTGCCCTCTGATTTCTTGCTTGCCCTCTGGTCTGATTATGGTCTGTGTTGTGGATTGCTTGTGATTGACTGACTGTTTCTTGCTTCTACTGTGATCGACTCTTGCTTTTGTTTCATGTGGTCGACTGGTGTTGCTGGGGTGCTTGATTTTGTTGCTGGGTGTTGTTGGGTAGTAATCGGTATTGATTTTGTTGCTGGGTTGTTGATTTTTGTTGCTGGGTTGTCGAGTTTATTGTTGATTTCTGCTTTACTTGGGATATTATTTTGCTGAGACCTACTGTTTTACTGAGACTCCGTGCTAACATTATGGCAAGTGGACATTCTGATTCTCTTCAAGCTATTAGTATTAGATTAAATGGTGAAAATTATGTATATTGGTCTTATGTTATGAAAAATTTTCTGTTGGGTAAAGAGATGTGGAGTTACGTTAGTGGTAATTTGTAAGCTCCAACAGATTCGAAAGCCGAGAAATATGCTGAATTAAAGAAAACTTGGGAAGTCAACAATGCTAAAATTATCACTTGGATTAACAACTCAGTTGATCAGACTATTGGTGTGCATTTGGCTAAGTTTGACACAGCTAAATAAATTTGGGATTATTTAGCTATGTTGTTTGTTCAGTCCAATTTTGCAAAGAGATATCAGCTTGAGCATGAAATTCGAGCTGCACGTCAGGGTGATAAGACCATACAGGAGTTCTACTCGGTTATGACTGAATTTTGGGATCAGCTAGCACTTGCTGAGCCTGCTGAATTGAGCACTCATATGGTATATCATACTTTTAAGGAGGAACAGAGATTGGTACAGTTTTTGATGACACTCAGAGATGACTTTGAGGGCCTTCGTGGTTCTATTCTCCATCGTCTCCCACTTCCTACAATCGATGCAATAGTGAATGAACTTCTGGCCGAAAAAGTTCGTCTTAAGACTCTTTCTGGAAAGGGACTCTTCCCATTGCCTAATTAGACTGTACTGGCTGTACCACCCAGAGGGACTCCTCATTCACAGACTAAATATCGAGGTCGAACTGCTTCAGATGACTTGATAAAGATGTAAGTAAAAGGGATATAAATTAAGTGTAGAGCCCCTGTATATATAGTCAAAAAGATACAATAAGGATAAAAAGATAAAACAAAGATGATAAAATAAAACCCTAATAGGTTTATTAGAAAATTCCTAATAAAATAGACTATATCTCCAACACTCCCCCTCAAGCTAGGCGCAAAAATATCAACCAAGCCAAGCTTGACAATAGAGTCCCGGAGAATGGATAGAGTGACAGGTTTGGTGAACACATCTGCAACTTGATCACTAGTCCTCACAAACAATGGATTGACAATACCACAGCTAACCTTCTCCCGAAGAAAGTGAACATCGATCTCTATATGCTTCGTCCTCTCGTGTAGTACAGAGTCAGAAATGAGCTAAATAGCAGATCGATTATCACAATATAATGTGGATGGAGAGGTCACTGGAAATCCCAACTCGCCAAGAATCGATCGTAGCCAGATAATCTCACACGTGCCAAGTGCTAGTGCCAGATACTCTGCCTCTGCTGACGAGCGGGAAACAACTGCCTGCTTCTTGCTCTTCCAAGAGATAAGATGAGTCCCTCGAAAAGCACAGAAGCCTGTAGTAGATCAACCATCACACGCTCTCCCATAATCTGAATCTGAATAATAGGCTAGAGAATCAGTCTGAGATTCTGATGCATAGAACAACCCAAGTCCAGGACAAGACTTGAGATACCGAAGAATATAATAAACTGCATCAAGATGAGGCTGACACGGCCTGTGCATGAACTGACTAACTCGGCTAACAACGAATGAAATGTCTGGCCTAGTATTGGCTAGGTAGATAAGTCTACCTATCAATCTTTGATAGACAGTCGGATCTCTCAACTCCTCACCTTCAGTAGTAAGCTTCAAGTTTGGAATCATGGGTGATGATGCCGGTTTGCACCCCAGCATCCCAGTATCCTAGAGAAGGTCTAGAATATACTTTCTCTGAGAAAGAACAATACCCCTACTGCTACGGACAACCTCAATCCCAAAAAAGTATCGCAGAAATCCAAAGTCCTTCACATCGAAGGCCTTCCCAAGGTCTACCTTGACCTGCGCAGTCCCAGAAATATCATCTCCAGTAATAATAATATCATCAACATATACCAAAAAGATGACACACTGTCTAGAAGTATTCCGTCGAATAAAGCAGACATGATCAGAATGACATCTGGTGAACCCCAAATGTACGACTACATCACTAAAACGAGAGAACCAGGCTCGTGGTGACTGTTTCAGTCCATAAAGAGACTT
>CM042188.1:1476153-1498119 GCA_023539305.1 Ilex asprella
CTTGCACTCCTCTAACCTCAACGATTCAAGGGCTGGGCAGCCAGAAACGAGCTTCTGTGTTGCATAGTCATCCGGAAATGTGACCCTTCGAATATTCAATTTCTTGAGACTTGATAAACAAAGGGAAGGAGGAATTTGGAGAACCCCGTCAACGTGTAAATCCAACTCTGTAAGTGAATTGCAGGTGAAGATGCAATAAGGCAACACATGTGAGTCACTTACACCATCAAGAGTGAGGTGGAGCTTTTGTACTTTTCGCCTTACTGCAGCAGTTATCCATAATTTAATGCGCAATGCATCACAAAGTATATTACACGAGATGGAGAATTTTCTAATATTTGATGAGTCACGAAGAACGAGCACTCTTTCCACAAAATCCATGAAGAGCTTCCTATTACTGTCACCTTCCTTGAAGTCAAGATTAGGAATGGACGTCCACAAGTATTCCCATCTTTGTGATAAGATACTTGTTCGAACAGCATCTTTGGTGGAAAGGAAAGATAGGATGCATTGAAGAATTACAACGGGCAGATTGCTAATCCTATCAGCATTCTTGGTCTGATCTTCACCAAGCTTCTGGTTTTTGGATTTAGGAATAAGAGTACTTGCATCCATAAGGTAATGGGGTGCCTATAAGGCTATAACAAAGACAGGATTATCAGAATTCATGAGCACAATTACAACCAATACTATCATATACAAACATAGAAACAGGTCAATATGCAAACAACAACAATTATATGAGGTAAAGATACAAGTTCCTTTTCCTTTTTCCTTCATTCTTTTTTTTTTTTCAGAAAGTGGTATTTGAAAGAACCTGCAGTGTATTCGGCCGTTGTGCAGCTCAATATAAATGTACCAATTAAAGAAAATATCAGTGACAACTTTGAAGAACAGAAACATTTTATTTAATTCAGCCCGCCTCCAATTTATAAGCATCAAGAATTACATAACAAAAGAATGCTTAAATCACGGTTCTTTTTACATTTACTTTGAATATTTTTCAGGATTTTGCTTAAATAACTGAAAAAATAAAGGAAATTTCATTCTAATATGAAATAATAAATCCAAATATTGGAGCAGTTCTTAAATTGACAAGCTGCGAATTTTTTATTTTATTTTCAATGGTCAGAGCTGTACAGACCAGCTACATCTCGACTAATCTATTCCTCAGTTTAGTAAAAAGAAGACCATCCACATTAAGACTAAGATATTTATGATGGATAAAATCTCTCGTGGCCTGGTTTCAAAAGGTTGCCAAAATTTGAAGGAAGTGTGAATTTCAAACTTAAGACAAGTCCATAAATGTTGTTTCAATTCGAAAAATAAAAAAGAAAACATGACATAATATTCCCACATATTATCAACTACTCACCACAAAGATTGCCAAAATTTCATTATTGAGCTAATTTCTTTATGTAAAGAACAAAAAAAAAATTAATAATAATAATGGGCATACAAAGATGCAATCTATTGATTGCCATGAATCTTCTGCAAAGCAAAGAGAAGGTTTACAATTCCTAAACTCTACAAAATCGATGACAGGTTTAAGATGCTTGTTTGAACAGCATCTTTGGTTGAAAGGAAACATAAGATGCATTGAAGAATTGCATCAGGCCGATCATTAATCCTCTCATCATTCTTGATCCGATCTTCATCTAGCTTCTGGTTTTTGTGTTTATGTAAAAAAATACTTGGATCCATAAAATAATGGTGTCCCTACAACAATCCCTCTTTTTCACAAGAGCAAACAAAACCGATGTTCTTTTCTCTCTCTCTCTTTTTTCCCATCCCTTTTTCCCCTCTAAATGTGACATTTGAAAGAGGCTAGACTTCAATTTACAGTTGCATAGCTAAACCTTCATGTACTGATAAAGAAAAAAGTTCAATGACAACCTTTAAGAAAAGCAACATCTTATTTAATTGAGTTTATTAGCATCCAGAATTACACAATCAAAGAATCCTTAAATCGCAGGTCGTTTTACATTTATTTTGAATATTAGCATAGGATTTTGATTAAAATACTTGAAAATAGACAATTTAACCTAAAAATCAAAGAAATTTGTTTCTAATGATATTAGAAATCAAGTGGGAGCCACACTTAAATTGACCAGGTGCAAATTACACGCTTAACCACAAATATTTCAATTTTGTTTCAATAGAACTTTTACAGTGGACGAGCTATAAACCTAGACATTCCGTGGATCCAGTTTATCCCACATTAATATTTTACTTCCGGCATGGATATGCTGTCTTGTCTTACCAAACTGGAGTGGGAATTTTTCGAAGTACGTATAAACTGACTCAAACACCCAGAACCAAAAAATATAAAAATAAAAATCTAGTACTTGTTTGAGATTAGCAGCCAATAATTTTTTCTCTCTCAAGAGTAAATATGTTTGTGCTTTAGTTGAGAATTCAATTCAGATAACTGCCCAAAAAAAAAAAATCTGTCCATTTATTGTCAACTATAAAACATAAAATTAGCATATTTTCACAACTGAGCCAATTTCTTTGGTTAAAAAAGGAAAAAAAAAAACAATTATGTGTATACAAAAATGAAATCAAATGATCGTCGTGAAACCTCTGCAAAGGTAAGAAATCGATGACAGCTTTAAACATCATAATAAACGTAGTAGCAAATGTTAAACAGACAAATCCACAGTAAGAAAAAGTGGGTAAAAATCGAACTGACTTAATATTGTGCTCTCTTAATACCCAACTGTCAGGAATGCAATTTCTGATAAGAAACCCTAAAATCTGTGGAGAGAGTCTTAGCAAATGCCCAAATAGATTTTAGTGCAGGGGATCAGTTACTTGGATGAAATTGGAGGGAATTGTCAAATAAGAATGAAATTGGAGGGAATTGTTAAATTGGTCAGGCTATATTATCGAAAATTTGTTAGTTTATTATACATTTTTATTTTTTACTAATTAGCATGTCTTATTATTTTATATTATTTTTAAAATTAACAGTCCCAAATAAAATAATATAAGATCTATAATACAATCTATTTTTTTACCCTTTTTTTTTGTTCAACGATAAAAAATGTCTAGCCCGGTTTACGCGCACTGCGATTAATTTTTCTCTTCCGTCTGGTCAAAAATAAATCGTCCACATTGAAACTAGAGTATTCATGAGGATTAAATCATTTTTGACCTGAACCTAAGGGTTGACAATATTTGAACTCATGACGTTTTCCTAATGCAATGTATGACCTTAATAGAGCACAATTAAAAAAAAAACTAAAAAATTTATAACTACCCCAAAATAGTTGTAATTAAAATTTTGTTAAGTCGAGTTGTATGGTAGGAAAAAAAAATAAAATGATGTAAAATTATCAAAATAATTGTGTTGATTCTACTACTTTACAAATTTAAAATTTATTTATTTTTATTATGATAATGTCACATCATTTAGTATATTTTTATCTCATTTTTTGATCAATTTAACATTATTCATATGTTTAGCTAATATGGATTTATAATTTGACATGTTATTATGTGAATTCTTGTAAAATTAGATGATTTGATTACTTGAGTTTTAAAAAATTTGGATGGAGAGACTATGAGTGACTAACTTTTTCTTGCTAGGAAAATAGGAGAAACAATTGAGAGAAATTATTGAAAAAGAAAAAAAAAAAACAAAATTAAGAGTCTTTCTCTTGATCTAGCCTTCTCATGTAACACCATGGTGGGGCCAAAAAAATTTGTCAAGTTTTAAATATAAAATGTCTAAATTTTCAACGCATTTAATTATATTAAATATTTTAATTACTTATTTTTGTAATAACCACAATAAAAATATATATTTTACAATGAAAAATATTATTTGAATTCCATTTGAGGACATAATCCAATATTGCATTAAAAATAGGCTCCACCAAATATTGAAATTAGTAATTAATAAAATGAGAGAAAATATTTAATTTAATGATAATACCATATTTATGTTGATGATATAATGTCACTAATTAATAATAAAATTTTAAATCGATAAAATAATCCGAAGAAGAGTAGATAATTATTGCCTTACCCGGATAAGTAATTATTGATTTATATATTATCTATTTTTTTATTTATTTAAATTTTATTAATTAATTATAAAATTTCAACGAAGAGTACTACTTTTTTGATAAAAAAAAAAGAAAGAAAAACATTACTATTTGTCATCCGCTTCATATTCAAACCCATTGGGCCCACCTTAACTCGTAGCCAAATTTAAACCGTCAGATCAGAATACTATTTATTAATGTTTAGCCAATCCATTCCGTTAAACTATCTGCCACACACACACAACACACGTGACACGTAGACATATTCTCCCTCTCTCTCTCGCTCTTTCTCGGCTCTGTAACTCGTTTTCTCTCTCCAAAATTGCCCAATGAAAAGCAACGCTCGTTCGATTCTCATGCTGCAAAACCCTAACCCTAACCCCAACCCTAACTCTAACTATCCAGGCAGTCAGTCACAGTGAATTATCCCACACCTCGCAATGGACGCTGAGAGGTTCGAACTCTCAAACCCTAGAATTCTTAATAAGCCAATGGCGGACGACGTCGTGGCACAAAAGCCTTCACTACCGCAAGTTGTCGATCGATTCAAGGCCATGGTGAAGGAGAGAGAAGAGGAAATTGGGATTTTGAATCCAAACGACGACGTCTCGGGGCTGAGTACCGATGAAATTGTGCGGCTCTATGAGATGGTGCTGTCAGAATTGACGTTTAATTCGAAGCCCATTATTACAGACTTAACAATTATTGCTGGTGAGCAGAGAGAGCATGCTGAGAGCATTGCCAATGCTATTTGTGCTCGAATTCTCGAGGTATGGGCGTAAATTTGAAGAATTTTGAGTACTCGGAATTGGGGCTTTTTTTTTTAAATATTATATTAATCTCAGAAGTTGTATAGGAACTGACATTTGAAATTTTGTTGTATATTTTTGAAAATGATTTTGATTTAATTTAGCGTGTTGGAGTTGCAGAAGTGTTGAACTTACAGTATGTTTATGCCTGGATCTAAATATTTATCTCACTTTTTCTCTCCGGGGAGGAGAATTTCTTCGCTGAAGATTTTGTAGGATGTATTCTTTCTGGATCCCCTAGTCTTAATTTTTTTTTGGGTACCCAAAACATTTTCTATGAATTGGGTAACATAGTGGGTGGACTTGATTGTTTTTCTCATTCGATATTATTGTATGTATGCATTTTCATTGTTTGATTATATTGTATTGTTAGGCCCCAGTTGAGCAAAAACTGCCTTCTTTATATCTGCTGGATAGTATTGTCAAGAATATTGGCAGGGTGTATGCTAGATACTTCTCTGTCCATTTGCCTGAGGTGAGTGGAAAATATATCCATTGCTATATACTCCTAGTTAGATATAAGTTTCTGTTTTTACGATTCTAGCATGCCTTTCGTTTCTCATTTTGCTTATATTTATATATTGCCAAGGTTTTCTGTGAGGCATACAGGCAAGTGCACCCTAATCTTCATCCTGCTATGCGCCACCTCTTTGGGACATGGTCAGCGGTTTTCCCCTCATCAGTACTTCGCAAAATTGAGAGTCAACTGCAGTTTTCCCCATCAGTAAATTCTCAATCTTCTAGTTTGACTGCCTTGAGGACTGCTGAATCTCCACGACCCACTCATGGCATACATGTCAATCCAAAATACTTGGAAGCAAGACGTCGGTTTGAACATGCAGATAGCGTAAGCTTTTCGATTAAATCCTTGTCCCTTTCTCTCTCCTCATCACCTTTCCTGTTGGGGATATTTGAGGAATCAAATAATGATGGTGTAAGCTTTCCAATGGATTCTCACTTTAACCCTCTGCGTGGTCAGACAGCAGTTTACTAGTGCAACCTTATAACCGGACATCTGTAGATCAGTGAATGTGACGTCTGTTGTATAAGCTGTCTCGTTGAACTAGTTCCACTGTATCCGTCCTGGCAAATACTGAATGAAATTCTTCTTAGATCTTTTTAATTGTTTCTTTAATTATTCATTTTCTGTGGTTCAATAGCTTTTGAAAAATTGACATACTTGTTAAAAATTTGAGATATCATTGGAATGTATGAATGTGGCCAAAGATTTTGCATTCTCACTGAAGAGCCTGTACGTAAATTTCCAGAATTTTTGAAAGTTAGATGCCAAGGGATAGTACGGATATGGCTAACAATCTTGAATTCTCTTCAGAAGAGCCTGTACTTTTGCCAACTATTAGAGAGTAAAATCTGATATTTGGAGGTTAAAACTAAAGAATGATGTCTAAACGATATAGGTAGTGTGACTAGATTTCCAAAGAAACTATGCATGTTTTGGCCAGGGGAAGTGGGGTCATGAGCCATGATATGTGGAATTGCTCTTGGCTTATTATTGGTTTTCTGGATTTGACACTTTGTTATCTTGTTTTTAGTTTGTAAAGATGGTTTGTTAGCAACAAAAATTTGCTCCATATCCTGTTCGATGTCTCCTGTCCATGTAGTACAGGGTTTTAAAGCCTAATCGCTGGTTATTTTTGGGAGCCTAATACCCTTTGGTATTGACATCTGAACAACTATAGGAGGAATTCTCTTCTAGGACTAAGACTCACAAGTTGGTGACCTACTTTAATCAGTCATGCTTTTGATATTGCAAATGTGATATAACTTAATGGGATGCATTGTTATTAAATTTGGAAATGTTGTCTATTTTTTCAGAGATCTAATGCAACCTTACAAATTGCAATATGTTCCCCTTTTGGTTTCAGACTAATATTCAAGTCGTGGAAATTGATATACTTGATTTCTGAGATGTTCATATCTGACAGGCAGCACACCAAATTGAGATGCCTTGATCTTGTATTACATTTAACTTTCTTCTGTTTGTACTATGAGATCATCCTGCAAGGTTCGTCGTGAGTTGAAGATTCACTGTAGGGATTGTTAACCATGTGGTTCACAATTCTATGCATGCTAAATCGGTGCTGTACTGGTTGACCTAGTTACAGCCTACCATTAAGGGGTTTTTTTTATTATTAAATTATTTTGCCCATCAGACTCTTTCAGCATATGAATGTCACTAGATTTGTGAGGGCATTGGTTTTGAGCATTTGTTATTTATGTTGAATGGTTTCTTGGAGGAGAAAGAGTGGAGAAAAAACCAGTTGAAATTGCCCAAAGGATTCAATTCAATTTGTTGATTTTTGGCTCTATTTTTTTTATTCCGTGTTTTCTTCAAAATCAGTTTACCCATCATATCATAAGCAACTTACTTTGTCATGGTTCCAAGTATTTTCTAGTATGAATATTAGATAATGTTGTCTGTGCTTTTACTTTATTTTTCTTTATTTATTGATTATCCCACTTCCTCTCCCTATTATGCAGAGGTTGTTTCTTATTTTTCCTCTGTGTCTCTTTACCCATTTGGCGGGGGAGGGTGGGATAGCATGTAAATGTTCTTTCTTGGTTCATTCTCCTTCCAAAGTATTTCATCACTACCATTTTCTTCTCTTCTTGCTGTCACACCTATGGGAGTACATACTTCTTCTGTCATTATAGTAATACGATCTGAATCCATGTGTAAAACAACTGCTGAAGGTACAATCCATTTGGAACTCTTGCAGAGCGTTCGACTGCCAAGGGAAACTTCTTCTGCCTTGAAGATGCGTGGACAAACACCAGCCATTGGATATGACGAATATGACTCTGGTAATGCAGAGGTCATATCCTCGGAGGTTGGAGTGCAAAGGTTTAACTCAATGGCTCGTGCAGATCGTTCGTCATTTGCCACTGAGGCGGGAAATCTGCTTCCATCTTCAGTTGCTAAAATCGCGAAGTCCTCTTCTTCTTATGGAATCGGGTATGATCATATGAATTTGCATGTGTTTAAAACCAAGGGTTATTGAAAGGGATTCACCATCTCATTCTAGGCTTGATTATGAACATGGCAGAGTGACAGGCAGAGATGAGGAGGTCAATTACTTGCGGAGAAATCATGGGTCTGAAGACACTCGTCGGCCATGGGGAAATTCTGCTGGATATCGTTACAGTAATGGGGTTGAGCTTCAAGGACCTAGAGCTTTAATTGATGCTTATGGAAATGATCAAGTGGAAAAAAAAAATAACCATAAGCCTCCAAAAGTTGAACGCTTGGATATAAATGGCATCGACAGCAAGGTGGCTACGAAGACATGGAAGAATTCTGAAGAGGAAGAGTTTGATTGGGAAGATATGAGCCCAACTTTGGCAGACAGCAGTCGGGCTAATGATTTATTCTCATCATCGGGTCCACCTCCTGGAAATTTTATGAATAAACGTGGCTTTGGAGCTGCACCTTTGGAGACTGATTTCAGAAGAAGTGACTGGTCTAGTCAGGCCCAACTTGCTTTGGCTAATGATTCCTTGGTTATTCCTGAAGATGCAATTCCATCCAAGGATGTATTTCAGTCCGTCAGTGTATGGAGTATTGTGTTTCTTTTTTGTCCATTTAATATGTTCTTTATTCGATTTAAACAAATTTGATTTGGAAAATAGTTATTATGTGGATAGGCATGAATTTATTATTTATCATGCATGACATAGTTTTATCTGTGAGTTCCCTGTTTTCTAGATCTGAAGAAATACTTTATCTGCTTTTCCAAACCTGGCCAGAGCTTTCTTCCAGAAAATATTCTTTACCAATTTTTTAAAAATTTGATGGGGTTTTTTTCAGCTATTTTAGCTCCCCTTTGTTGTCAACTACATCATACTCCAAAATCCACCTATATAAAAGAATATAATTTTTTCCTTTTGTTTTCTTGTTTTCAAAAGTTTTTCAGTTGCACAGACCAACCTAATACACAACATATATTTTTTTGGTCTTCATTTTTGCATTGTGTCTAAGAAAAAGGACAAATTTTGATCAGAGAGGGTATTTACCTTCATTATATGCGTGGAAAGGCTTTGTGCTCAAATATTGAAAACTTGAAAATTTTGCTTGCAGTCTGGCCATGGATTGATCACCAATATTTCTGGAATCCGCAATGAGACATCACAGATTCTAGGTTCTGGTTATCCTCAACAACCCTGGAAATTGCAACGGAATCTCCCTCAGACTTCACAACACAATTTTACTGCCAAAAGAAGTTCAATGAAAAGGGACATTTCTTCATCAGTGGGTGAGCAGAAGCCTCCTTTGATTGGCAGTTTTCCAAATGCAGATCCACGACTACGTGGGTCTTCAGCTGTTGTACCAAGAATAAGTTCAAGTCTTGACTCTTTGACTCCTGAGGTTCGGGCCGCTGCTATTCCAGCATCAACAGGAGCATGGCCCTCTGTAAATATTCAGATATCCCATCCACTCCCTTTTCAACCTACTCTTCCCCCAGAGAAACAGATTAGGGGTCAGTGTGATTCAATGTATGCTACCAATGCAGTTTTGAAACAAGGTCTAAATAAGTCATTTTTGCCTGAGCAGCAGTTGGATGGTAGTGGAAGCAATGTGTTAAGTAAGATGCCTCAATTTCTAAACCAACAGTCTGGGCCAATCCCTTTGAATCGGCAGAGCCCAGCACAGTTCTCTCATTTACCACCACACTTATTAATGTCTCGGGAGGTTCACCAAAATTTGGTTCCACCTACTGCTTTTTCGACCACTTCTCATTTAGCGGTACCGCAGTTTAATCATAGTTACACCCTGCCAGGGAATGGTGCTTCCAGAAGTACTGTATTGCCAAATCCAATTCATGGAGTACAATCGTCTATGCCAATGCTTAATACTCCAAACACATCCTTACATTTTCCTGGGGGAGCCTTACCACCTCTGCCTCCGGGCCCCCCTCCAACTTCATCTCATATGATACCTATATCTCATTATCCAAATCCCATTGCCCCTAACCCTCCTGCTGGGAGTGCACTTTCAGGGTTGGTTAGTTCTCTCATGGCCCAAGGTTTAATTTCATTGACAAAACAAGCTCCTGCTCAGGTATACGCCTCGATAATGTTCTTCAACTAACTTATAGGGTTTTAAGGATTTACTTATTTGGAGTATCCTGTGGAAGATTGTTCTAAGCCGTGTTCTTTGATGTTTAGGATTCTGTGGGACTCGAGTTTGATCCAGACCTCCTTAAGGTGCGTCATGAGTCTGCAATAACTGCTCTATATGCTGATCTCCCCAGACAATGCACAACATGTGGGCTTCGATTCAAATGTCAAGAGGAACACAGTAGTCATATGGATTGGCATGTGACCAAGAACCGGATGTCAAAAAATCGTAAGCAGAAGCCATCGCGTAAGTGGTTTGTAAATGTCAGTATGTGGCTCAGGGGTGCAGAGGCATTGGGAACTGATGCAGTTCCGGGGTTTTTACCCCCTGAAAACATTGATGAAAGCAAGGATGATGAAGAAATGGCTGTACCTGCTGATGAGAATCAAAATGTTTGTGCACTTTGTGGAGAGCCTTTTGATGATTTTTATAGTGATGAGACTGAAGAATGGATGTATAGAGGGGCTGTTTACATGAATGCACCCACTGGATCGGCAGCAGGGATGGATAGGTCTCAGTTAGGTCCTATAGTGCATGCTAAATGCAGGTCTGATTCTAGTGCGGTTTCCCCTGAAGATCTGGGCAAAGAAGAAGGGGTATGCATTTCTTTTGCTTCTACTATCATTTTGTAAAAGTTATGTCTTGGGTTATTTTTAAATGACATATTGCTTACTAAAAGAAAAATTGATGTGAAAAAGCGGAACTGATCTGAATATTTATTGTCGAGTTAGAAACATGTTCTTGAGAATCTGCTTGTGTAGAGTTGCCTCTTAGATCACACAATTCGTCCCTTTACTGTGCGTGGAACGCAAATTCGCGAATTAGACACAAATTTGCAAATTCCAAAAATCAATTCCGGGAATTCAATGTTTACAATCTGGGAATCATACATTTTCGGGATTTACTCCACAATTTCACAAAATTTTAAACTAATTATTGATTTGGACCTTAGCCCAATTAAAACTTAACTATATCCAAATGTATTGGGCCCCAAGAGAAGGCCCAATTACTTAACGAAAAGGGGAGAAAGCTGTCCTATTTATAAGCAGCCTTCCATTCCACTTGCTCATGTGCTGCCGATGTGGGATTGTGGTTATATTTATAGCTGTGTTCTGATTCCACTTGCTGCTAGGCTGCGGATATGGGATCAAGAATTTGCAATAAAATTCTATTGTAATCTTATTTCTTATTTTTGATACTTTTACATCGTGTATCAATATGCCACATATATAAATTTGACACTCTTAGTAACGCCCCCCGCTCTCAACTTTTTTTGATATTTCCCGCTTTTGTGCTCCCGCTCTATGTGATCTAGGTTGCCTCAATGTTTTCTTGAATGTGTGTGATGTGCATTTGTGATGAAATACCATTTAATAGACATTACTACCCTGACATCTGCAAAATTTGGCATGAGCATGCTGAGCAATTGTTGATGCAAATAGATATTGAATGGGTAATATCTGGAACTGAAGCACCTAATTAGTTAGATCTCGTTCCCAATTTATTTTTATATTTGGTTTTCCTTATATTCATGGCTTGTGGTGTTTGTGTAGAAGTGACAATTAATGGATCCAGGCATTTTGCCTTGAATTTGAGAAAATATATCCTTGTAAGAGATAGCTTCATAGGAAGTCATGTCACCTTGCTCCAATGCAAGTCCAATCTCTAATGTGGAACATTTTTTAAATTGTTTTGAGGATTAAGAAGCAATTTTACTTGAGAACCATGGGTGCATGCATCTTTGTGCAAGCCCTACTGCAGTTGTCTGATTTTTACCCTAATCATTTGTAATGATGTATATTAGAATAGTGAAGTGTAGTGGTAATGAATATCTAACTTGCTTTCAATGTTTTGAATTTATGTTATCCTTTTGATAGGCTTTACCATTCCAACTGCAAGTGTTTACCAAGTTCTTTTTTGGGTTACACATAGTGGTGTGCTTGTGGCTGCCTGGTTGTTATGCAGAGTTTGAATTTTTATTATTCTTGTTATTTGCAGGGATATTCTGAAGAGGGTAGTCAAAGGAAACGGATGCGGAATTAACTTGATTAGGACAGGCTCCCCTAGGTTCTCTGTAACTTATATGAGTTTTCTCATGCTAATTGCCTGCTCTTATTTTTAATTTAGCGTTGGAGCTGGCGGAACCTTGGTTTCATGCTAGAATCATGTACATGTATAGTTGGATTTGTACCATGCACATTCTCTTGCAGGGAAAGATTACGAATACCCTTCCGGCATGACCCATCTTCCATTCTTGTCATTGTCTTTTGCATTGAAGCTGGTATGTGTAATGTGGGATCCTGAAGTCTTTGAAAAATTCCCCCAACTGGTGTCTTCTATGTTTTAATGATCCTTGAAACTAAACTGAGTCTTATGACTATTAGAGTTCATTCTAATAATCAGATGGCCTGTTGAGGGGGTATACTACTGTAGTTTCTGTGTTTGCATGTCACTTTTTTTTTTTTGCAGGGGAAGCATTTCCCAATAGCTCCCTCAAGCAGAGTGTTTGAGACACTTCTACTGGTTTCATCAAGCCGATGGAGTAATGTGGCAATTGTTGTTGGAGCTTGTAGTAGAAGAGTAGTTTCTCTCTGCAACTGAAAGCCATGGTGGCTTCTGCATCATTTCGTTTCAACAGTACTATGTAGATCATTTTTTTTGCCCTTTGTTTTTGTTAAAACATTTTCGTGAAGACGGGTCAGTGGTCATTGTGATGTAAAGTTACCTCATTCCTGTAATTTGGGGAAGCTCAGATCTTATCTGACCCCCATTTCCACTGATGATTGTTTCTGTTGTGTTTCATTCGCCTTAATTGTGCTGGAATTTCATTTAAATAGGACTCAAAAATTTGTGTTTATTGTATCTTTCTGTACTAAGCCCCCCCCCCCCCCTTTCTTTTCTCACCTCTTTTCCCATATCTTCTCTAGAACAAATTTGTCAGCAGTATGAACTTCCAAAGCTCTCTCTCACTACTAGGAAAATGTTGAGTCTCATTTGAAATTATTGTAGGCGATCTACTATTGAGTAAAATTGGGAAAAAGTGGACGAGAAAAAATCTAATTTCATTAAGATACACTTATGTTAGCCAAAGGCTGCTAGAGTACAACCATAATAAACAGAGGAGTTGGTATGTGAGAAAGGATTGCATGGTCTGTCGATAGCCTCACAAACTAGCTTTATGAAACTTGTCTCATGGAAACCCCAAAACTCAGCCGTAACGCTGGTTACAATGGCTGCAAGTTTCTGGTCCTCATTCTGAATAGTTTGTATGTCAGCCAGCTTTAACTCCATCAACTGTAGTGTCTTCAACCAATTCAGCATTGACCGGCCCGTTTCAAGGATGAATCTAGGATTTTATTCTTATAGAAGGCTAGATATATAGTTGGGGCGAACCTAATAGTTTGAACTTATATTCAAAACTATTTTTATAGCATATTGAAGAGGATCCTTCAAACCCTTTTTGGGGGTAAGAGGATTGCCCCTGCCCCGTCTGCAAGATCCATCATTGCACAGAACATTTATCTTTATTTGTCGCAGAGTCATGTATATGTTTGAAAACAGTTGCAGCATCTTTATCGCCGCGGCCGCTACAATTAACTACAACCTTTGCACCATCGGGCAAGGTAGGGCAAAGTTTCTCCAGAAATGCCAGTGCATGAGAGGCCTCCAAGGCTGGAAATATTCCTTCTAATCTGCAGAGTCTTTCATATGCTGCAGGAAATAGAAAAATCACACTGGATAGTCACATTTTAATGAATTTATAACTCTACAACTCAACAAAGGCACGTCCCAATGTTTTTGAGGTCGGCTTGTCAAATTTTAATGAATAAATTTGTAAAATTGATTCTCTTTCTTTTAATAATAACAACATGTTTGTTTACCATCTAGAGCTTCTTGGTCTGTGACTGTGTAGAATTCTGCACGCCCAATGTCTTTGAGAAAGCTTAGTTCTGGACTAACACCTGGATACTCCAACCTGCATGTATAAGCAATTTGTCTTGTTAAGGGAATTCTTATCACCATAAACGTTGTGTTGTTGTTATTGTCTCCACCCCCAGCCTTACCTAGGTGCCCTAAGGTCCCCATGCACCTCTCATACTACCCCTAGAGGTGCAATGACCTAACTGAGCTGAGCACCACGCTATTCGGGCTCGGCTCAGTCTTTTGGGGAGATTATAGGAATTTGGGTTGAGTTGTAAACATTTTGTTTAATGTTAGCTTGATATATTTTTTGTTTAAATTGGAGCTCAAGTTGACATGGTTTGGTTCATTACACGAATTGAGTTCGGGCGTAAACTTGGGTTGAAGCTCGTGTTTAAGATTGAGCTCAACTCTTTTCATAAATAAATTCTATTCATATGTAACTGAAACATTTAATATTATATATATAACAGCAAATGTAAATGTATGTATTATGCTGCATTCTACATAAATATATTCACGAACCTAACAAGCCGAATATACCATTCAATCCAACAACAACAATAAATCAGATAAAGAAATTAATACTAAATAGCATAAATATTTGAGTGCTAATTTTAAGGGTAATTCAAGTGGTAATAAAAATGAATTATAAATTTATATGTCTTAAGTTTGAATTTTGACAATTTCTTTGAGTCAGGTTATGAAAGATTTATTCATCATAAATATTTTAGTAAAGCATGAATGACCTGCCTTTAACTAGATGAGAGAATATATTAGTCTAAGTGCATGGAAATTAACACAAACACCTCTGACCATTCTACTAAAATAATAATAATAATAATACTTGGGTGCTTACCCAACACCAATGGAGTGTGGGCCGACAATCTGACCTTCATCATCCTGCAACAGATAGCTCATGGCTCCATGATAAACACCCACCTCTCCTCTAGCCAAAGTTGCAGAGTGTCTTCCACTATCCAAACCCGTCCCAGCAGCCTCAACTCCCATCATTCTCACCTCTTCATCTCTCAAGAACTCATGGAACAAACCCAAAGCATTTGAGCCACTCCCTACACAGGCCACCAACACATCTGGCTTCCCACCCCACTTCTCC
Source organism: Ilex asprella (assembly GCA_023539305.1). Taxonomy (NCBI): domain Eukaryota; kingdom Viridiplantae; phylum Streptophyta; class Magnoliopsida; order Aquifoliales; family Aquifoliaceae; genus Ilex; species Ilex asprella. The sequence continues at coordinate 1,491,196 of CM042188.1, forward strand.
ATAGCCTGTTTTCTTGTTTCCTTTCCTATCACCGATTGAAATTCTCTCACCATGCTCGGACATGGGTGAGGACCGACGGCCGTGCCGGCCAAGTAGTAGCTGGTTTCCAAGTTATTGACCCAGTTCCGGATGGATTCTGAGGTTGCTTCTTTGAAACTTCCCTCCACAGATTTTACCTATATCAGTAGCACAGTTATATGCATGTAAGTTTTATCCCAACAGACATGGTGCAGAGATCTAACTTTTACCACTTTTGTTCGGTACCATAAAAACACATACAACAATAATAAAAATAGAATAATACTACACTGACCAAATTTTGAGACTAAATTTGGAGCTCAAATGACATAGGAGCATATGATTTAAAGTTTTTATTGGGACCCAAATGACATGACACCAAATAAATGAGCCCAACTCAGCTGCCATGTCATTTGGGCTTCAAATTTGGTCCCAAAATTTGATCAATGTAGTATTACTCATAAAAATATCTATTAAAGTGATATATATCGGTATAATATAATACCCAATTTTTTTTTTTGAATTTCTTAAACCACTCCTTTGAATTTTTTCTGTACAATAATAAGTGGTCCAGAGTTTAAAAATTGGACAAAGTTACCCTCAAGAGGTAACTCTAATGATAACAAAGAAGAGTTATAAATACAGATGTGTTGAATTCGAATCTTGGTTATTTTTTGGGTTGGATGATTTTTCTTCAACTAGACTAAAGAAAAGATTAGTCGAGATACGCATAAATAATTAATCCAAATATTCTGCCAGTTGAAAAAAAAACAAATAATGTTAAAGTACTAGACTCCGACCGACACATAATCCGATCTAATATAAGTGTTAAAGTATAATACTCGACCATGGTTTTGAGTAAAAAAATTTGGTATTGTATTTTTATAATAAAATAATTTATTATTTTTATGGGTGTTTTATTACTATTGTGGTAATTATTTTTATAATTTTTTTATACTACAACAATAATAAAAATATCCATAAAAATAATAAATGTAAATACGGTATTATTATTATTATTTTGGGTATCTTAGACAACCCCCTACATTAAAGTACAAGAAACATAGTACCTGAGCACCAAGCAGCTTCATCAAGAGCACATTTGACGATTGTCTCTCCATGTCTATATCACCCATGAATATGCTACACTCCAAAGAGAGTTTAGCACAGGCAGCGGCGGTTGCAATACCATGTTGGCCGGCACCGGTGGCCGCCACGACGCATTTTCGTCCCATTCGTTTGGCAAGCATAGCTTGTGCAATGGTATTGTTGATCTTGTGTGCTCCTCCATGGTTGAGATCTTCTCTCTTTAGATAAATTTCAGGTCCTTCTCCATTACTATTCTTGTAGTGATTTGTGAGTCTGTGAGCAAAGTATAGTGGAGTTTCCCGTCCTACATAGTCCTTCAGTGCTGTCTTCAGCTCTTCCTATACATGAAATTATTGCAATTTAGTGATTCTATTCTAAGTTTGGATAAAAAGAATAGGAGTGTGAAAATATACCACGTCCCGTTAGTACGACTCATAAACTTAGATAGTTTCAGTATTCCTTAACCATGTAAAGAATTCATCTAAAATAATTATCATCAAATTTTTTTTTCTTTTTCCTTATATCTCGTTTCTACTCTCTATCCATGGGTAAGAGCAAAATTATTTGTATATCTATTTTAGTTTAATCCTTTTATTTTATTATAAGCAAGTTAAATGCAAAATAATTTTGAAATTTTAGGGTCTACAACAACAAGATTTTGGAATGTTAGGGTCTATAACTTGTACTATTTTAATAGGTGTTTTTATAATTTTTATGGGTTATTTTATAAAAAAAATTATTATTTTTGTGACTAATTTACCATTTTTCGTGAATATTTTTACTACATTTATAGTAATTATTTAACTATGACTAATAAAAAAGAGTAATGCTACACTAACTAAATTTTGAGACCAAATTTAGAGCCCAAATGACATGACAACATATTATTTGAAAATTTTATTGGGACCCAAATGACATGACACCAAATAAAGAAGTCTAACTCAATTGTCATGTCATTTGTACTCCAAATTTAATCCCAAAATTTGGTTAATATAGCATTAGTCAACAGAAAATATAACCAACCTGGAACTCATCATCATGTAAGACCAAGTTGAATTCGGCTTCAAGTTTGCTCAAACAAGTGATCAGTGTTTCAGGCACGAACTTCCCTCCAAACCTCCCAAATTTTCCTGTACTATGTGATTTCGTTTCAGCTTCAAGCAGTCTCTTTGTCAGTAATCTTCTTGTCACCACACCTCTCAAGTCTGCCGCATCCATGGTCGATCTATCGGTGTTTAATACTGGACTACCACCGTGACACCGCCCTTAGCTGGTGGCGGCAATGCAAAGCCCAGTGTTTTTGGTAACTGTGGGTGGTCAGATGTGAGAAATTTTCCCCCAGGACGAAAAACATGCCATATGTGTGTGTGTGTGAGAGAGAGAGAGAGAGGGAGGGAAGAGTTTTGTGATAGTTTTGAACAATGGCAGTGGAATACTTATACTACAACTTAGGACTCGGATTGACACCGAAGATGTATTGCTTGTGAAGCTATAAACGAATTTCACGTGGTACTTCAAAAGCTAGCGAGTGGATTCTTTACAAAATAACATCTACACGCAAGCTAAAAATTTGACTTTATCTACTGATACATGAATACAACGTAGTATCATTCGAGATGAATGGTGACAGCAAGGGTCCCCCACTCCTGTGGGTGGCTGGAGTGGTTGCACGATAAACACAAGACAAGCCCCGTACGTAGTAAATTTCTGTTCCTATCAGAACTTTAACATTAGGCCAAATAGAAATAGTCCAGTGAGTAGCAACATTTGATGCAAAAAGGTTGTCTAGACGACGATTATTGTTGTACTATTTTCTCTCAACACTGAATACCATAGCAATGTATGGATGGAATTTTTTAGAGATGGAGAAAGAAAAGATGTCACGGTTCTCTTGTTAAATGAAAGTGGTGGACCTCCATGAATGCGACTTGAGATGGTACCCAGAAAAAGTATCTGATTCAATCATGGCAAGCACAAAAAGTTTTAGAGATTTTCACTTCGAGGTCAAAATGTTAAGTCTCATAAAATCGTACAGATAATGTCAGATCAGTGGGTAGTTGGCCAAAATCAGCATAAGCTAGACTATTACATTCATATTTTTATCTTGCTATTGTCAATAATCTTATTTCTCTAATTTCTATTTTTCTTATCGGACATTATTATAAGAGAATGGAGCGATAATGTTCAAACTTGTGACTTTAAAATTTAATAACAAGAGCAATGACCATTGACCAATCGCTGACCTCAATAATTAATGCCTATGGCTAATACCTCCCAAATTAATGTCTATGGCCACTCCCACATATCAATAATGGAGTTGGCTATGGTAGCAATTTTTTTTATCTATCACATTTATGATTATTTTTATCATATTTGTGGGTCATTTAAGCGTTGTTGTGTTACCGGAAAAAAATGTTAAAAATAGTACCATAAATGTGTGGGTTTCACTTTAATTCAAACCCAAAATTACTTAAATACACTTTGTCAAAATCAATCTTTTTTCCAACTGTACTTTCCTTTCTCATAATTAGATCAATTACACATAGGTTTTCATAGGAATTTATTTGACTCATCCAATGGTTCCCATTGATTTGGAATGTACATTTAGGATACAAAGCATTACTCCTTCCCTAATACACTGAATTATTACACTATACATGCATTGAAATGTGTGTTGGAGTATGTATATGTATGTGCAGCTGTGTGTTGAATTTTTTTGGGGGGGGGGAGTATGTGAAATTTGGGAAAAAAAATATGCTCCGCATAAGTTCAAACTCTAATCTGTTTTATTATATATATTGCTCATAAGAACATGAATTTTTTTATAACTTTTGTAAATGTTTTTATCATTTTTGTGATAATTTTGCAATCGATCATAACATCTTTTAAATCGGTCACAAGTTACTACAAAGTGACACAAATACTTACAAAAGTTATAAAAAAAAAAACCTATAAAAATTATAATGATGGTAAGACACCAAAAAATATTTATTTTTTTTACTGTAGACTTCTTTTCATGAGCACAAAATATCATGTTTCCTGATAAAAGTAATATTACATAAATTTAAAATATAGACTTTAAAAAAAATTCAATGATGATCATTGATTTTACTGTAACTGTCAATAATAACTGAAATTTCATATTTATTCAATAATTATTATGATTCATCAAGTCCACTTTTTTAAGTCCAAATCATATTTTTCTACGTTATAATCGTGGCTGAAAAGGTCATGTGTGTATGGGTGAAGTGGTTTGCATGATAAACACGACGCCCACTTTTAAGCCCACCTTTAACAGGCCTATAAAAAGTGGGCCATTCTGAAGGCTACTTGAGATGTCGGCTACTTTATGATCAGTCATCTCAACTCCTCAACATGGTTGCGGGAAACAGTGAAATTCTCCGCATACAAGCGGATCATTGTTTTAGTTGGTTAGATATTTATAAACGGACCCCAGTCAACAGGGATAATAATATATCAGAAAAAAATAGATATTCGTTCAAATTTATCGTATTTGAATCGGGAATGGACGTACACATACCCCCACCCAGCCCCCATTTTTTTTCTTTGTTCAATAAGGTGAAATTTATTATCTTTATGTTCTTTTTGATAGCTTTTGTTAGATCTGTGATTTTTTTTATTAGATCTATGATCCTTTTAGTTAGATTTATGATGAGTTTTATTAGATCTAAATGTCTGTATTGTGTTAGCTATTGAGAGTTTTTTTTCCCGGATTTATGGTGTGTTAGATACGAGGTTTTTAGATATTGCTTGTTCTGATTTTTTTTTTTTTTTTTTTTGTGTTAGATCTGCAATTTTCATGTGCTACATCTGATTTTCTGTGATAGATATGCAATATTCTGAATTTTCTAATTTTATGCTACTTGAATATAGTCTTTGTTGAATTCTGATTATAGTGTTAGATATGATTTTTGCTGATTTTTAAATTTATTCTACTTGAAAATGATTTTTGCTCTTTTAAAATTATTGGATAGATTTTTTGCTTGAAAAGTACCGGATAGACTTTTTGCCTACTCAATATACCCAAATCTAGTCCTTATTGATGTGAAGAATTATGTGGTAATTTTTAGTTGGTGACATGCAATTTTTTTTTATTTTTTGGATTATTTATAATATTGGATTATCTGGAACTGACGCACCTAATTAGTTAGATCTCGTCCCCAATTTATTTTAATATTTGGCTTTCCATATATTCATGGCTTGTGGTGTTTGTTTAGAAGTGACAATTAATGGATCAAGGCATTTTGCCTTGAATTTGAGAAAATATATCCTTGTAAGAGATAGCTTCATAGGAAGTCATGTCACCTTGCTCCAATGCAAGTCCAAGCTCTAATGTGGAGCATTTTTTAAATTGTTTTGAGGATTAAGAAGCAATTTTACTTGAGTAACCATGGGTGCATGCATCTATGTGCAAGCCCTACTGCAGTTGTCTGATTTTTACCCCAATCATTTGGAATGATGTATATTAGAATAGTGAAGTGTAGTGGTAATGAATATCTAACATGCTTTCAATGTTTCGAATTTATGTTATCCTTTTGATAGGCTTTACCATTCCAACTGCAAGTGTTTACCAAGTGCATCATTTTTTGGTTACACATAGTGGTGTGCTTGTGGCTGCCTGGTTGTTATGCAGAGTTTTTAATTTTTATTTTTCTTGTTATTTGCAGGGGTATTCTGAAGAGGGTAGTCAAAGGAAACGGATGCGGAATTAACTTGATTAGGACAGGCTCCCCTAGGTTCTCTGTAACTTATATGAGTTTTCTCATGCTAATTGCCTGTTCTTATTTTTTATTTAGCGTTGGAGCGGGCGGAACCTTGGTTTCATGCTAGAATCATGTACATGTATAGTTGGATTTGTACCATGCACATTCTCTTGCAGGGAAAGATTACAAATACCCTTCCGGCATGACCCATCTTCCATTCTTGTCATTGTCATTTGCATTGAAGCTGGTATGTGTAATGTGGGATCCTGAAGTCTTCGAAAATTTCCCCCAACTGGTGTCTTCTATGTTTTAATGATCCTTGAAACTAAACTGAGTCTTATGACTATAAGAGTTCATTCTAATAATTAGATGGCCTGTTGAGGGGGTATACTACTTTAGTTTCTGTGTTTGCATATCAATATTTTTTTTTTTGCAGGGGGAAGCATTTCCCAATAGCTCCCACAAGGAGAGAGTTTGAGACACTTCTACTTGTTTCATCAAGCCGATGCAGTAATGTGGCAGTTGTTGGAGCTTGTAGAAGAGTAGTTTCTCTCTGCAACTGAAAGCCATGGTGGCTTCTGCATCATTTCGATTCAATAGTACTATGTAGATCATTTTTTTTTGCCATTTGTTTTTGTTAAACATTTTCATGAAGACAGGTCAGTGGTCATGGTGATGTAAAGTTACCTCATTCCTGTAATTTGGGGACGCTCAGATCTTATCTGACCCCCATTTCCACTGATATGATTGTTTCGGTTGTGTTTCATTTGCCTTAATTGTACTGAAATTTCGCATAAATAGGATTCAAAAATTTGTGTATATCGAATCTTTCTGTACTAAATTCCCCCCCCCCCCCCGGTCTTCCTTTCTTTTCTCTCCTCTTTTCCCATATCTTCTCGTGATGTATGTTTTAGAACAAATTTGTCAGTAGTATGAACTTCCAAAGCTCTCTCTCACTACTAGGAAAATGTTGAGTCTCATTTGAAATTATTGTAGGCGATCTACTATTGAGTAAAATTGGGAAAAAGTGGACGAGAAAAAATCTAATTTCATTAAGATACACTTATGTTAGCCAAAGGCTGCTAGAGTACAA
>CM042188.1:1498219-1521550 GCA_023539305.1 Ilex asprella
TGGTTTGTGGGCTCGTTGATTGTAGCTGTGTTGGCAGCTGCGGTGGTTGATGGTTGTGATAGGTTTTGGATGGTGGCATCGGAGATTTCGGCTTAACTGGACAAAGAGAAAGGGAAAAAATAGAGATGAATAAAGGTTAAGGGTATAAAAGAAATTTTAAAATTTTTGTCTAATTAGTCAACTAGTTAATTTTAGAATTTGAAGGGGGTAAATTATTTAATTTTAAACTAGAGAGTGAAGGGGGTAAATTATTTAATTTTAAACTAGAGAGTCCTAATTAAAATAAAAATTAAAGTTAAAAAGGGATATTTTATAATTAATTCTTTTTCTTATGAGGGCCCTTGTAAACATTTTTTACACAATAATAATAACAAAAAGGAATGCTACTAATACAAGTCAACTCCTACAAGGTGTTACTTGCTTGTTAAACAATAAACGAGTTTCACGTTGTCCTTCAAATAAAACCTAGTGGGGCAACTTGTGACAAGACAATACATATCTAATGATGCATGAACCTGAAAAGGCATACCAATTAATCATTAGAAATAGAATAATTAAGGTTTGTGTATTTTCTAGTCCTGAATTGGTTTTATATTACGATAATTTGTGTCTGAATATACACGGTGAAATGTTAATAGAATTAAGAGTAATATTGGTAATTATTTGATGAGTTTATTTGAAATCGTCGGATGAACTTATTAAAATTTATCATATATTATATTATATTAGGGGTAATCTGTGTTTAAAGGCATAGTGCAATATAAATTAACCGATCAATTTAATTTTTTTTACCTTTATTTAATTTAATTAAAAAAATTAAAATCAATATATACAGGATGACATTTTTTGGGGACTATTTTGACATAAATTGCTATAACAATAGAAGCTCATAAAATTCACAACTTATTTACAAAATTCAGAGTCTCTTGAATTCACAATATAATTAAATTTAAAATTCATAGTTCACAACCATAAATAACAATAATTAGAGTTCATAATCAAAATTCTCTCAAAAATTACAATTCCGAACTTAACTACTAAAACAATTATCAATTCCAATCAAAATAAACCAATCTTTAGCACATTTGTCTCTTAAAGCCCATCTCATTCTCTCTCACTTAACCCATCAATCCACCGTCAAAAAAGTCAGCTAACCCATCATTATCCCTAATATATATGTGTCTCTCGTAAGAACATATTTATGATTTTTTTTATAACTTTTATAAGTATTTTTTATTATTTTTGTGATAATTTTGCAATCAATCATAACATTTTTCGAATCAAACACATGTTACCATAAAGTGACAAAAACACTTACAAAAATTATATAAAAAAAAAACTCATAAAAATTATAATGATGATAAGATACCAAATTTTTTTTTACCATAGGCTTCTTTCCAAGAGCACAAAATAAAATATTTCGTGATAACAGTAATATTACATGAACTTAAAATATAAATTTAATCAATCATAATCATTAATTTTAGTATACCGTCCATTAATAATAATAATAATAATAATAATTGAGATTCACATGTTTAAGTCCAATTCATATTTTTCTATATTATAATCGTGGCTGAAAAGGTCATCATCTGTGTAGGGCTGAAGTGGTTTGCATGATGAACACGACGCCCACTATTAAGCACACCTTTAAAAGTGGGCCATTTCAATTCTAAAGCAAAGTTGCGGGAAACAGTGAAATTCTATCTATATTATTTTGTTTGATTATATCTATATTATTTACAAAAGTGATTAAAAATAATTTTTTTAAATTTTTTTCCTTTACCCTCAATTAATATAATAAAGTCCATTATAACCCTCATACCTTTTTAACTTCTTAAATTAAATACATAAACTTATTATATTTCATAATCTTCTAAAATTAATTACATTCACAAACATATATATATCTATACTACTTATAACCCTAATTAATTTTTTTATTGCTAATCATGTCATATTACATCATTTAACCTTCATTCAATATTATATTATCCATCTATCTCAGTACTTGTGCAAAATTTTTAATTGATAATAATATCCTTAAAACATGTTAATAATCAAATAATATCATTTTATTGTGATTTTTCATTGGGCCGTAAATCTCTCTGACAAGTTATTTTCAATTAAAGAGACATAACTCTTGTATAACCCTTGGAGTTGCATAACTCCAAGACATAGAACAATGAGAAGTTGATCGGTTTGCCAAACTTATAAACTGATTTTCATAAAGCATACCTAGATATTATTTGTAGATTTCAGCTAACACATCACGGTGTTGGAGCCCAAATAAAAAGTTTTCCCTCTCCATTTGCAGCTACTAATCAAACTAAATATTTCTAATTCCTTTTGTTTTGCAATCTTTATCATTATGTATTGATGCAATATGTATGTTATGACATTACCTTTATTCCAAATTATCACAAGTTTTCTCTCAGTGTCATATTATATCTTTTAATTGGCTAACTACCATACTTTATGGTCTTCATTAGTATGAGCACTTTGTGTGTTCAGATTTCAGCTAAAATTTTGAAATTATCATTTGTATATTGTGGGTGATATTTAATTAATTGTATGTGTATCTTTTAAGGCTTCTCATGTGACATATCTCTAATCCCATCAAGTGACTAAAATGAAAATACAAGTTTTACAAATCATTTGTTTTTTATGATATTGCAAAGTAATTCTCAGATGTATTTAAATGCTTGAAATAGTTATGATCCTGGAAAAAAGCAAAAACAAAGAAAAAAACTCCTAGCGATATATTTTTATGGACGAAATAAAAATACTGCTAGCATGTTATAAGTTAAGTAGTTCTCTTTATTTAATTGTGTACAATTGACCAAGTTATGATTGATGTGTGAATTCAAAATAAAAAATTATTATTGTTCTTCTTATAATTTTTTTTTACATATATCTTAGGAATCACTCAATCTGAAATAGCAGCATGTTATCTTAAGCACCAATGAGTTTGACTTTGTGTATTTTTCCTTTTTTTTTTGCTTTGTGTATTTAGATCTATTTATTAGAAGATTATTTTTTTGCAATTTACATAAGAAAAATTAATAGATATAATTGTTGACATATTTGTGATCAACGGGGTAAGACTTTAATGATGAATTTCTTTGGTGATCATATAGTTCGATTTGGAAAAAACTAAAAACCAAAATTATAACCTAAAATTATCAGCGTGCAACGCACACGTGCATTAACTAATATTTATAAATAGACTCCAGTTAGGACCGTTCATTAAATTGGAGTTACTTGAGTTTGACTTGAATTTGGGTTGAGTTTAACTCGTTTAGGCTTAGTTCGTTTTCTAAACGAGTCCAAACTTGAATAAGTTTTTAGGCTCGTTTAGAAAACAAGTAATATAAGCTCAGCTCAAATTCGAGAGACTCGACTTGTTTATGTACAAATACTCAGGCTCGGCTCGCTTTCTAAACGAGCCAAACTTGAACATTTTTTTAAGTTCGATTAAGAAACAAACTTTTCAAGTTCGACTCGAACTCGACTTGAACTCGTTCGACTAACAACCTTAGCCCCAGTCATTGTGAAATTTTGAATGAATTAGAGACCAACTACCTCTTTGTATGTGAGGTGAGGTTTTTCTTTCGATTTGAATAGGGGTCGTCATTTTTTTAGTTAAAATAGCCACGACTTTAAGAGATACTAAATTCTAGGTCAAAGTTCAAAGTTCTTTTAATAGAATCACTATTTATCCTCTGAGTAATGCTACATATCCCAAATTTTTATCCCAAAAGTGCATCCCAAATCAATGGGAACCGTTGGATGAGTGGGTCCTAATGAAAAAAGTTGGTAGGACCCACTCATCCAACAGTTCCCATTGATTTGGGATGCACTTTTGAGATAGAAATTTGAGATATGTAGCATTGCTCTTATCCTCTAGTTTACCAGTGAGTAATTATGTGTATCTTCGAATAGTTATGAGTCTAAAAAGTTAAATATATCTTAATTACTAAAAAAATATCTAAAATTAAAGCAATGATTCAAGAGGTTAGGTGGGCCTCCCTTCCAGATGGATTGGAATGCCATGAGAGCATCACATCTTCGAATAAAAAAAAATATCACAAATTCCACATCGATTAAGTAGGGAACTCTAGATTAATGGATTGACATGAATGCAACACCCTTAAAATGACACTACCTATGAGAGAAATGCAGATTGGTGATCATAATCCGAACGAAAAGGGTTGCTTACAAAAATGGAAGAGCCCAAAGAATTCCAGCAGTTTCAAGCCATACCTCTAGAGATTATAACAGAGCAGCCCATTGGGTGGCTACTTGTTGTTTGGCCCAATCTTTGCCTATGTTATTCAAATTAATAGAATGATTGTCTTTTCTGATAAAAGAAGAAGAAGAAGAAAGAATAACCCATTAACATAGCCCCGTTTGGTAACATTTAAATTTTTCGTTTTCCGTTTTTATTTTGATATTTAGAGAAAACAAGAAAAAAAAACTCGTTCGGTAACCGTTTATGTTTTTCGTTTCTATCATCGTTTAATAAACGAGGGGCGATTTTTAAAAATAAAAAAAAGACGTTTTTTGTTTCCGTTTTTCGTTTTTGAAAAACGAAAAATGGAAACGTTACCAAACGGGGCCATAGTGAGTAGTTTTAGTTAGTGTTGTATGAAGAAAGGGAATAATTTTATTTATTTATTTATCTAATATTGTATGCATTGACGTAGTATTATGTAGTTTTTTATTGATAGGTCATTGACATAACACTAAAATAAAACGGCACGACACAATTGATACTTGTATTTTGGAATTGTCGTAGATTTATTTTTGTAATTATCTTTTGTGTATGAGATGGGGACTTGCATATTTGTAGTTCCCTAAAAGCTATAATTCTATGCAATACTTTGGGGTTAGTTAAAGATGACTCCCCTTATGTGAGTCATTGTCTTATTAGCACTTTGATGTCTGGTAATCGATGCCACGAATTGGTCTTAGGGTCTAATTTGAGTGACAAAGTGTGTCACTTGTGACGACTTGGATAATAAGTTCAAGTCTATCTCCTCCCCATCGCTGTAAATACAATTGGCTTCGCTTAGGCAAAGCATGAAATTCCTAGTTTTCGTGGGAATGAACAAGTAGTTCCAAGTTCATGACATTACTTTGATATTACCATAACTCTGTTTGTTGCCTGTATTGTGTCCAGTCCAGTGACCTTCACTTAGAGCAATATAGTTGAGTCCTTTTTCATTCATTCTCCTCCTTTAGGTTCTTTGTTTTTTTGATCCTCTCATTTTCTCTGTTATGCTGATCATGGTCAAAATTCTGCGGAATGCGAGTAACCAGCCAACTCTGATCCTCCACTGGAATAAGGAATGTAGTTCCTTCAAACACATTTTATTTATCGCATGTTTCCCACTTGTTCATCAGATTTCATTACGTTTTGGAAGTCGTTTTGTCCCAGTGGAGAATGAAACAAGTAACAGTAACTGATAGGCATGTTTGTTAAGAAAAAAGGATTAAACCAATAAGGTTTTATGCTAGACTTTTGTGGTCAGCTTGGGGAGTCCTCCATCTGCATTATCTCGTTCATGTCCTGGTGCAACCTCAGATACATGTATTATAACTAAGTGCACACATTTGGAGTGCTCGATTAATTTGAATAAGTTGCTGAAATCATTCCACAAATCGAACAACAGATGGAAATTAAACCAGATATTCAGATTTAGTACTATATATCTTTAGCCTGCTACATTGTTTGACCATCTTGATGCTTGTATCTTTGGTTTCATTCATCATTGTAAGTTTGTTACTTGTTAATTGAGTTAAGGGTAACACCTGATACTCAGTAATGTGAACATACGATGGGGATGCTGTCTCATTGTACAATATTATCATTTTTTCACTCGAATATGAGGATTTCAGGGAAGGTTCTAATTTGACTTCAACATAAAACCCTTGAAATTGATTAGAGTCAGTTCATAACTCAACCAACTTATGCTCATCTTGATTTCTTTGAATTAACTTGAAATAACCAACCCTTCATTTCTTGGGGTCCAAGATTAAAGTTGTGGAGCCAGTAAGTTTTCTGAAAGGTCTTCATCAGTCTTAAATTCCTATTGTACATTTTCTTTCCTAAGATTTGCAAGAAGTGGTTTCTGTTTTTATTTCTAGATTGTTTGTTTCCAGTAAGTATGCTATTCTAATCAATGGGACTCATCTCTCAAATAAAAAAATAAAAAAAAAGGAAAAAAACCAATGTACCTCATTTCATCTTATACTACGCACAATCTGCAAGAAAATATAGCTGCATAATGTTCAATTTACAATGCAGACTAGGCCAGCAGTATAGAACTTCATTTTTTTTAGCTTAACTATTGACCTCTTGACCATCGGTCCCACTATTGGAGTGTCAGACTAAAAACTTTGTTTTTGCAGTTTTATTTTCACCCAAAATATGGGGGGTACCACTACTCTCTGCATTCTGAATTGGTTCTGTGTCTTTCTTTCTTATACTTCAAACTTTAAGAATCCTATAGTGCATTCTGTGCTCCAACAGTCTAACATAAATCCTCCAAAATGGTGCAGAAATACTCCCTTTCTGTACCTGTAAGTTTGTTGCATATATTTCCACCGGCTCATTAAAGACTCTGGAGTAGAATTAAAGAAGCCTAACCACCCAACCTAAACTCAAAATCTAAGCAAACCTAACTACCTTCTTCTCTCTCACAAATTCAATAAAAGCATAATGGTCTGCAACCACCATCTTCCACCCTTTATCTCTCTCTCTCTCTCTCTTGAACAGGAAGATGAGGGAATGCCTATGCCTGCGGCAGCAGCAAGGACATTATGTCTCGGCCAGGCCTGTGGAGTAAATTTGTCCACAGTTCTATGTATTACCAGTCTCTTTAGTGTCTGCTTGATCTGCCCTCTGCTCATACAACAAGAGGTACGGTACTGGTTTTTTTGTTTATCTCTTCCGACAACATTTGAAATTTTGGTTGATCATTTCTTGCACAATCAATGAGTCGATGACTACTTAGTTATGCAACAGGCCACTTCTGCGAAACTATAGTAATCTCAATCCTTACGATGACAATGTAATTTGCAGTGAGGCACTGATACCATGATGTATTTAGGTACCGTTGTCGGATTATCATGACCATCAGATAAGTGCCTACTGCCAATTATGGAAATCCCCAAGCACCAACTTTTTAGCATCAGCATAAGTCATAGAGAGTGTCAGAACTGATGGTTATTTGAATTGATGACTCTTAGGGATGATAAGAACTTGTGTTACTTTGATTTAACAAACATGGCTTCAATTTATCTCCTACTTCTCCTATGACTTCTATACCTTTTCCTGGGTGTCTCTATGCACCCACTAGCATCTAGAAAATTAGGTAGAAGTCTCTTTTACTTCAGAATGAAAGTAAGCATGCCCATGATCAAATGTTCTCGGTTTTGTAGGTATTCATATATTTCTTTGCATCTCACTCAACCCGTTTAGATTAGTTTTGCTGTACAACAGAGGGTTTTCATATTTTGCTCTGAATCATCCTGGATTAACCACAAGTTCTCCTAGTCGACTACGTCTCATCATAATTAACATTTCACTTCAAAACTAAAAAAAAACTTGACTCGTCAAGTGGTTACCTTTTTTCATATCTATATCCTCTGCTTAAAAATGAAGACTCAGACAGGAGTTTCATGGAAAAAAAAAGCCCTTTATCGGATTTGAAGCAATGACTTAAGCCTCTTTCTTAGGGCATTTAAAGAGCGTTACTTTTTTAGGCTTTGTCAACTACGCTGCCCAGATGAATTTCCAGCAATTCTAGAAAATATGATGTTGTTCTACTATCCTTCTCGTTTTCTTCAGTTTCGTTAGCCTCTAATGTTCTAGGAGAAGTTTCTTCTCAAGATAACCGGTTCATCATATTAGACTCTATTTGTACATTTTTCAACTAGATGTTTTGAATCATTCTGGCAAGATTCTATGTATTTGTAAATTTTCTGGTTCACAAATTATATATCCTGCATTTTCAGAACTAGTCTGCTGAAAATGTTCGAATTTTGTGACATCCAGACTTTGTTTGCATCGACGTTTCACAGATCAAAAGTTCCCTAGTTGACCATTATAATGATTTATGTGGCTGTTTTGTGACTTGTAACTCGCTGTAACTAGAAGTTTTGATCATTTTCTTGCCAGTACAGGCCAAAAGCCCAAAATCTACAGGGCAAAGCCAAGATTGTCCATTTTGTATATTGTCCGAGGTTTTTTAGATTGTGGGTCGCTTTGGTACGTGATACATATATTGGTACATGGTACGAAACTTTCTTAGGTACGCGGTACGATAGGAATAAGTTTAGCTGGTACGGTATTGAGTCGCAATTCGTTTTGAAACTTTATGTGAATCGTTTTCACTACTATACAACATTATATATTACAAAACATTCATAAACATTAAGTTAATTACCATTTATCTTATAGTTGTGCTTGATTTTATATTATCTAAAACAATATACAATTATAAATCTATATACATGTAGTCAATTAATATATATTTTATATTTGTGTTACATGTTCTAAAGCGAATTAATTTAATGTTAGTATTACAATTTGGAATCATTTATTTTGGTGATTTTGATCGCGAACCCACCTCGTTTGAAATTAATGTATCCAAATTATGGGTGGTTAAGAATTTAGTAAATTGTGGTGAACATGATACTGTCTACTATTTTTCAGTCTTAATCCAGCAAAATGAGATGTACAATTCTGTACACAGACAGATGGATCAGAACAAGCTAACCCTTGGGCCCTTCCGCAAGTATGTTTACTATTCATTTATTGGCTTCAGCAACCCAGTGGACCAGTGGTTCGACCCATTAATTCCTGTAGACAAGTGAGTCACTATCAAAATTTTATTTCGGTGCATTATTTTGGTCACTTAAAAAACATAAACGTTTCGACATGTTTTGGAAATGTTTCAAACAGTTTCAAAAATAGAATAAAAAAAATAAAAAATTTAAGAATTATTTTTTCAAAACATTGGTTGAAATATACTAAAATATCTTGAAATACCTAGAAATATCCTGAAATAATTGTGCAAAATGCATTGAAATATAACAAAACATTTTGAAATATTGTGGAACATCTCGAAATATTAGAATTTTGATTTTATTACTGTTTTATTTCGATTCCTTTGAAAACAGAAACATTTAGGATGTTTCAATTGTTTTGAAACGATATTTTAATCATTTGTAGTGATACGGATCCATATCCCCTCCAATATTTTTTTCCTACAATTATATTTTAAAGGTAAATCACCTACTGGCTACTACACGAATTGTTGACCGAAATTGAAGGAAAAATATTGGAGAAAATATCGCTTTTCAATGACACTTTATACCACAAGAATTAGGGTTTTTTAAGACAATTTTTTTTGCGGTAACATATTAACAGTGCTTACCATTACAAAAAACGTGTTTTGAAAAAAAAAAATTTTTATGATGATAATGTTGCCATAAAAAATTTATTTGTTGTCACAAATATTATTTGAGATTATAGTTGTCGCCACAAAGACTTTTTGAGACTATACTTACTATGACGAGACATGTCATTACAATACTTTGCCGTAATAAGTAGTCTCTCAAAAAGTTTTGTGATGACACCGTCCTGTCTCAAATAGTATTTGTAGTAACAAATATTTTTATGATAACACTACTGTCACAAAAAAATAAAAACTTTTTTTCTTCTCTAAAACACTTTTTATTTTTATTTTTTTTGTGACGGTAAATACTGCTACAGCAAAAAACTTGTCTAAAAAATCCCTAATCCTTGTAGTGGCAATGATTTCAGGTGATTCTCCTTCTTGTTAATTTGAGAAGGCTGGTTTTTTTTTTTAATCCTAAATGTCTCTTCTTCTTCTTCTTCTTTTTTTCATTTTCCAGTGGTATCTTATGATCTCTCTTACATTTGAAGGTAGGGTAAATGGAGAAAGGTGAAAGAAAATAAAGGGTGAAGGGAAGGTATTTGTAGATTTGAGGTTGGAACTATTTTTTTAGTGCCTTTTACTCTGTCTGTCTATACTACGTTCATAGTTTCTTTGCTGTTTATATTGCTGTCAACTGTTTTTCCTTTCTTTGTTACGTTCTCGAGTTTTCGAAAGACGTATACTGCCCACTAACACCTCAATAATAAGGTAATTAATCTAGTGCCCTTTGTTCAAAGCTTGGCTTCTAATTGTGCGTACTTGACCTTGAGCTTTGATTTTTCCTGCAAGTGAAGAAGCTTAAACAAGAGTTGATTGCATAATTTAGCCAAGAGTTGGTGAACATGAATTCACAGAACTAAACAGAGGACTAATGAAGCTGCTGGTTTGATTAACATCCCAAAATCAAAAGCAACACCCAAAAGATAAATATTTTTTCCAAAACTAAAACGACGTCAAAAAGAAACCATTATCTGTTAGGAAGAGTAAGCTTCCATTGTCTACCAACTACAACATTTTTCAAAAGACAAGCATACGATAAGACCATAGCTGATAAGGAATTTTCGGGTTATGTGAGAAGGTCTTTGGTTTACTTTGATCCTAATTGGCTAAGTCAATACCCGAACCTATTACCCTTGCAGGGTGATTGCTTCTTTGCCAACACCAAAGAGCAAGGATCATGTAAGGTGCGTTCTTGACTTCTTCTCTTGGTCACACATCCAGAGTAGACACAGCCCTCTTCGCTTTCTTTTTCCCTTCCCTTAAATTCAACTGCAATAAAGTGAGAGGAAGAAAAAGGCGAATCAAAGTAAGATTTTCTCAAACTAGGCACTAAACAGATATGAAGGATATTAGCTGCATTGGGTAGTAAAGCAATAACTCATCAAGAACTTCAGTCTTGAAATCTTTTAACTGCATCATTTTTCTGTGATTTCAATCATTATATGTCACGGCTTCACTGCAGAAGGGGGAGACCTTTTGTTGACTTAAAGATGGAACATTACTCTTAAATCATTACTCTTGAATAGCTCCAATCAATGAGGTCTTATTAAGTTGACTGAGTATTATTAGTATGAATGAAAATTCATGAAATTTTTTGTCTTCCAGCCTCTGGACCGAAAGCTAATAAATGAAATACCAAAAAAATACGTAAACCATCATATGAATGAGGCGGAATGACTACATAAACTTGGTTCTACAACGTTAATTGTCTGTGAATGTGTGTATACGTATAAGTATAGATAATGAACTTCCCATACTGAAGTTTATGTAACGTGAACTGGTAAAACTTAGCTAAGAGGAAATCATGCTTGGAAAAGTTAAACGGAGAAGTTTGAATGACTCACCACTTTTTGGTTATGCATTTTCGCATGCTAATGCACCTTTGATCCTTTCAACTGTGCACTTGATGAGGCTATTAACGGTTGCCACAGATCCAAGCGAAAGTTTTGCAGTTGGAACAGAATCAACTAATATCTGAAATGCAACAGTCAGTAGCGATCCACCAGACCCAACCTCAGGAATTCCTCCTCCCTGATGTCCAGGTCCATCGGGGAGTATAGCAAAGCCAGATGGTAGGAGGGCAACATAGTCTGGGTCACCACCACTTAAGACCACATTCATTGCTACAATATCAACAGGAGCGTATATAACATAAGAGCCTGTAGAATCGGTGCAACTCTCTTGTAGTATCAGCATGTTGCTTTGGCTTGAGTTAGCACTCTACAGTATATTTGGCAGTTGAAAATGTGTTAGTTAGACAAATTAGAGGAACTGATAGAAGAGTAATGAGCCATGTGGCATGATTTAAAGCTTACATTAACACGCAGTAGAGAGACACAGTTGCCTGGGTCACGACCATTAGCAATATGTGCCATTTCTTGAACTAGGCCACCATTTGAAAGTATGTCCCACTGCACAAGTACAACAAGGTGTATGATCTGCTAAGCTAAAAGATTAATTTCAAATAAGAAGACAGTGTTTCTGCTTGACCTCAATAAGTTTCATTCTTCGACATTTTAGATCTCATCCAAGTGTTGGGAAAGCATGTCTGCATCAAGCTAGGATATAAAGCATCTCAAGAGATGCTAAGATATATTATTCTTTCATTCAACATTTCTGCTCCATCCTTCTACACCATGTTAAAATGTATCCTAGTGTCTCTGTTAGGTTGTGTGATTGAACTAGTTAGAGTTTCTGATGGTATATATACTGCTTATATTGTTTAACAATTCCCGACCCTAAATGTCCATTGTGTATCTTTTTTTTATGCTAGCAAAGTGATACTATAGGCTTCCTTTCCCAACCCCCCCCCTAAAAAAAATAAAAAAATCGGCTTCCTATACTTTGTATTAATAATTGCGATTGCAAGTAATGCTCCGTCTTCAAGTCAAATGACCACCAGGAGGTGAACCAATGTCTTCTGTTATTTGTGAGAGATGAAATTCTTTAATGACTTAGTGTCAAGCATATCCAGTACCACACGATGCTGTTCTAAGAAAGGAGTGGATGGGAAGCAAATGCTTATGCAGTATCCACTAGATACCTCGTTTCGTGAGTTCTCATCACGAAGAAAATCAAAAACTCTCTTTCTTGGAACCGGAAGCCAAAATGAAGTCGCAGCACTTAGCACAATACCAGGCGGCCTGCCTGGATCATCCATACTCTTTCTAGTCATGACCCTCACATCATCCAAACCACTTTCTGATAAAGTCGTCCATGTGTGCGCAGTTGAAGCGCCAACACCAGTGCAAAAGCTCATCACCATTCTCTCAGCTAGCTTCAACATACTTTTCCTCCCTTCTGGAGATGTTATGACTGCATAGTCAGCAAGGTTATATTAGAAAGGGAAGGATGGTTCATGTCAGCTGAAATTTTGATACTATTTGCAAAACAGTTTTGCTAAAAGAGAGACAAGAAAATGTAATACCACCAACTTCTCCGGCTGGAATGTTATTAGCCATTGCACTTGCGAATCTTTCACACTGTCGATCCAATGTTGCCACCCAACGTTTTGCCCCAAAAGCAAGACTTGAATTAACGAGCAGTCTGTAGAGATTGTGAACAGCTATACCATCCACTTCCACATGCTCAACCCATGTAACCTAGGAAATGATAACACCATTAATAGTATTTAGTGAAAGTTTATGTTTATCATGCTTTACCAGAATTGCAGGATATGTACCTTAGAGTAACCATTGGGCAGTTCTTGAATCAAACAACCAGATGGCCTTCTTCTACACCGGGATGCTGAAGTAGGGAGCAGATTGTCCAGGGAAACATCAACCACAGCCCATGTTCCATCAGCATGTTGTTTACAGTACCTTGCAAAATAGTTCTCGCGAGTTGGAACATGCGGTGAAGGGACTTGGAACTCAGCTGTCATCTGAAGTAGCAGTCACCAAGTTAGGTACATCCCTTGAAACTAATTGAAACACTTGAGGATTGTTTTGTCTAAGAATAGGCTTGCTTGATTGTAGTACACAGTTGCAATATTTGAAGAATCATTAAGGGCTTTTTGCATACCACTTGCAGAGCTCCATTGTAGTTCCCTGCTACTCCAGTAGATAAAACCTCCAAGGTCATTGCTCTTGAAACGATACCGGAGAACACATTTGACCATTGATTCTGATAACAATCATCAAATAAGAAAAGATTATCCCCCTCTACATAAAATTCCCGATGATAATACCAGAAGATATTATTATATCAAAACTAAGCAATGAACAAAATTTTGTTTGGTTTTGAACAAAACAATCGAAACATTTCCGAATCTTTTGGAATCAAAATTTCAAATCTTTTTTCTGCTCGCATTGTGCTTCGGAAGGATTTCCCGTATTATTCCCGAAACTTTTCCATTTCCGAGCTAACTGAAACTATGTAGCGAAACAGAATTTTAGTCATAACAAAAAATGAAATTTTGATCCTTCAAAATAAGAAATTCTTACCACATCCATTAAAATTTCAACTAGGTTGATATGATTCATAATAACAACTGCACATTCTCTTGAAGCTTCGGATTTTGATCCCAGTTGTTTTGGTCCGATCCCTCGAGGAAAAGTCCGCAAGTACTCATCCTCACTTAAAGTCTCAGTAAAGTTATCTACGCTTGGCATCCATAAGGGCTCACCACCTTGGGCCATTCTGATCAGTTCCTCCATTGCTGCAACAGCCAGCTCAATGATCAATGGCTTGTCTGCCTCAGTAAGGCCCGACACCGACCGAAGAAGGTCACCGGCTCCATATATATCCCCTACCAGGTCCGACGGTGTTCCGAAATTGCCTACTCCAAGATCAAGTAACCGTGGTGGTCCATGAGGAGGAAGATGAGGATATGAGAGCATAGGCTTCCCAACATATTTTGCAGCAATTCCTGATATTCTGTCAATCTGGAAACAGTTTTCAAATTTTAGTTCAACTAGAGATGTCACCAACCACGGTTAATTGTGTTAGAATTAGGGTTCTATCCAGTTTGATTCAGACTTCACCTAAAACTTAAGCTCAACCTGAATTCTTTGATCCAATCTTCATATATGAGCCCTATTATTATAATTTATACCAAGCCAACGTGGAATTCTTATCTTTCCTTATTTTTTTTGGTTCAACCGTAAGAGGTGTTCAGGCCAATTTACGTACATTTCAACTAATTCTCTCTTTGTTCCGATCAAATACAAAACATTCAAACCATAACTAGGGTTATTCGTTAGAGATAATTCTCTCATGGTCTGACCTCAAGAGGTTATCAAGATTCGAACTCTGAACATCTGTATTTACAGCTCGTCTCTATTACCACTTGAACTACCATTTGTTTTCTCAAATACGAGTTTCTAACACTTCCGATCACATGTGAGTCATATTATTTATTAGAGGAAACACTTGCAAAATTTCCCCTTGCTCGTATTATTGGTGCTCATACAATTCGAATCAAACCCGACCCCAATGCTTAAACTTTGTTCCAATCATTATATATTAACCTTAATTATTATTCTCTTCTCATTCTCAATGTGGGATTGTAACAATTTGAACTGCAATGAAAACACACACACAAACACACAAATCACCCGTCTCTTATTACTCACCTCCTCTCTTAAACGAGCATTCTCAATCCTCAAATGCTGCTCGTCAAATGACATCTCCCCAATAGCAGCTGGACCTCCACAGTTTGGACAGGCAGCATTACTAAGGGCTTCTTTGTACCGTATGTTCTCCGCTCGAAGCTTCTCATTATCAGTCCTCAGCTGCGTGTTCTCATGGCGTTCATGTTGAGACTTCAATCAATGCAAAATGAATCAAAATGTTATTTAATAGTGAAAATTTTGGTAGGTAAGTACTTGGAATCAAAATAAGGTCAACTACAAGAATGTACTTAGAAAACAATATAATGCCTAAACTGCATTGTCTACTAGAGTTACCTTCATTTGTGTGCGCTTGTTTTGGAACCAAAATTTTATTTGCAATGGTTCTAACCCTAATTGTCGGCCGAGTTCCTTCCTTTGCTTATCATCTGGATGAGGGCACTCTTTGAAGAAACTGCAAAACAATGCAAGTACCAATTGGGAGAAAGAGGGGGAAAAAAAAGAGAAAATCATCCACAGAGTACTAAGAAAGAATAGTTTACTCTCTGCCTTACTTTTGAACATTTATGAATGCACATATGGAAGAATAATATGAACGCTTACGCTTCCATTTCTTGAATTTGATGCTGAGTATGACGATGATACCGCTTCCTTTTGTTTCGTTGATTGGGATTTTGATCATCACCTGAGGGGGCTTCCATGATATCGGTGCCCGATTTGCTCTCAAATTCATCATCTCGTATCGTTTCCATCTCATTTTCAGGTGATTTGTGTGTCATATCCAGTAAATGATGGTGACTATCAAACATGTCTGGCTGAAACATGTTGACTGATTTATAGGGTGGTTCCAAAACTACAATTTTGTAATCTACAAAGGAAGAACAGAAAAAAAAACACCTCATAAACAAGAAGTAAGAACACATTGTAGACATACCAAAAGTTGGTGTAATATTGATTACACAAATTCTACTCAGTAGAGAAAAAAGAAAGCTGTAAAGAAAGAGGAGAACAAGAAGACCTAATGCTGATATTTGATCTACAGATATATAGAAGCAAAAAAATTACAAGTCCATGTAGAAAAACATGTGTTTAGTTCTTCTTGGAGAGAGAGAGAGAGAGACCAAAGTTTTTGCGTGAAATAATTTTTTTTTGGTATGTAAGCTTGAAATATTATATATAAATGTAAAAGCCTAAACAGATCTCTAAAGCATCCAACACTCCCGAAAAGTATATAAAAGAAGATGATAAGACAAGGACAAGCCCAAGAGTTAATTTTACTGAATGTATATTCGGTCCTCACCTGATTGAGCTTCAGGGACATGCGACGAGCCAGAAGCTTTTTATCAGCAGCCAGAGATCCATCATCCACAAGCCCTAAAAGAGAACATCCATAACCCTCAAACCCTAGATGTCTCTCTCTCTCTCTCTCTCAAGTTTTTTTTGGTTTTGGCCTCTTAGAAGCTAGTGCGTTGAGTTAAATCAAATCTCTGGCAGTATCTGAGAGCCCTAATAGTAATAAGATAGTTACATGTAAAAACAAACCCGAGACGACTACGTTTTTGGGCTTTCAAACAAGACTTCAACACTGTCTGTCCTTACGTGCCAAATGAGTAAAATGAGAAAAATTAGCAACAATGAGTTGACAAACTGTGAACTGGGTCTCTCTCTCTCTCTGCAAAATATAACGGATAAAAAGTTAAAGATTGAAACTTTCACAGCAAGGATAAAAGTGGTGTTTTAGGAAAGCTTCTCAGCCTTAGGCCTAGAAGGAAAATGGAGGGTTAATTTACATACTATAGTAACCTACTGCTCTTTCAGTTTTGAAAGAAAAGTAGAAAAAAAAAAGGATAAACTCATAAACCTGTTATAGTAACTTCCTGGTCTTCGGTTTTAGAGAGGAAAAAAGCCAGAAGTATCAAGTATGTAGGATCAACATGTTATGGTAACTTGCTGGTCCCTGAACTTTGAGATAAAAAACAAATCCACCCTTCTGAGATTAAGAGGTAAGCCCCATGAACAAAGGGCTAGATCTGATTTTCAGGCTAAAAGCTCGCTGGGAAACCACTTTTTGGAGAGCTGAAGGAGTGTTTGTCAGTCGGTGTGGTGATTGATTGACACCTTTCTGGTGAATGGAATTTAAGAAGAATTCTGAGATTATGATGAGTGAGAGAGAGAGAACGAAACGGACGAGGAAAAAGAGGAGATAAACAAGAGGGAAAGAGAGAGAGAGAGAACTGTGAAGAGGGTGAGAAGGTGAAGAGGGGAGGGAACAGGTAGAGAGAAGATTGGCAGCAAGGAGTTATTGCAGAGCGTATAGAGAGGGTGCGAAAGCATTTATGGAGGGGTGTTGTTGCTGAGGAGAGAGAAAGTTGGCATCTCATGTTTAAATTTGGTCCATAGTAATAGTAGTATGGTGTGAAACAACTTATGGCGTCTTAACTCAGCTCACCTTTCACTCACTCAATTTTTTTTTGACTTTTTCTTTTCTTTTTAGTTAAATGGTTAGTAGATTTAGGGTTAGTTTATATGTCAATTTCGTTAATTCTTTATCTGGTCTGGTCAAAAATATGTCATCTATGTCCAGGCTAAAATATTTATAAAAAATAAATTTCACATAACTTTACCATAAGGAATTGTCAAAATTCGATGACACCGATGGAAAGAACAACAAGAAATTCATCAAACTTTGATCCCCCTAATTAGAGACAAGTGAGTAGGCTATAAAATCTCAAATAGAATGCCTTCGGCTCTAAACAATTACTATGCTTATTTGTTCTATCAAATACTCGGCTAACTAACCTAATTGGAAGTTTTTTCAGTCAAAATTGTCAAATTTAGAGGTCCTTTCTTTCGCAAGAGTTGCAGAAAAATTGATTATGAAAAATAGGATTTGATTATTATAATATTTTCGGAATCATTTGAAAGGTTAAAACAAAGTGATTGAACATAAATTAATTAGTGTGTATAACTTAATTTTCAGTCAATTAACAAGCTTATCCTAATATCTTTTTTTCATGGATAATTAATTTATGTGGAAATCTCATGGACAAGCAGTGCCTAGACACTTTGAAGCACATTAGTTCTGTTCTTTTCATATGTAAAATACCCAAATAATGATGTGACAATTTTTTTTTGGAAATAAATACATTTTTGGCTCAATTGCACATCAAACCCTAATTACTGTTTGCGTTGCTTTGTTTCTTAACACTTGTTTTTTCCTTTTTTTTTTTTTGCTATTATCCTTAACACTTCAATGAATCGAAGGTATAATCGATAGTTGTCATCTAAATTGACCCATCTTCTTTGGGAATTTTTTTTTTCAATTTTATACCCTTTTATTACATCACGTTCCTCGCACATGATTATTTCCGTGAAGAATTTTAGAAGTCAATTACGGATTGGACATTTAAAAAAAAAATTGAAACTTATGAGAGTGGTATATTTGGCAAGCCAGGCATTGAAGTGAGATTGAGCATATATAAATACTAGTTACCCATTAGGGTGCGGATTACCATTCCCAAAAAGAAAGAAAGAAATTAATAAATATCCAAAAATATGTGTGGGTACCTATCCTTGTTTATAATGAAAGTTATCTGTACAAATTGATTACATTAAAATTTTTACTATTGCGATAGAATTCCATGTGTACATGTAAAAACACGCGTTCATACGCGTGCACACACACATATAGAGAAAATGGAGAAAAAAATGAAAGATTATGTCTCTATATGCAGAAATTATTTCTTTTGTACTATGGCTTGCATAAGTAGGAGTGTGACACAATTAGGTGAAATTAGAAAGTGACTTGTGTAGTAGCCTTCTTGTTTGATGGTATCCTCATTGGTCCCCATGGTAGAAGGTGTTCGGCTAAAGGGTCTATTTATAAAGGCTCTTTCATAGTAATTGGGTCACCCTCTTATGGAGAATTCCTCTATAATTGTGTTGTTTTGAATTTGTGTAAATTTCATTTCTTATTCGAGTTAATTTGTATAACCTCAGAATAAAAAAGTCTTCTCTTTCAATAAAATCTAATACAATTAGGTCTTGATGAGTTAAAAAAAGTAAAATCAGTGAGATCTAAAAATTTAACCTATTTTATTAACCTAAAATGTGATAGCTAATAGAGAGAGAGAGGGAGAGAGAGAGAGACGGAGAAGTCCTACCCAACCCACCTCACTTTACCTCTTGAATCTTGGATTTTAAACTCAACAGGAAGTTGTTGTGATCTAGATCACATAGAATGGGAGTAGAGACAGGAGCGAGAGCACAAAAACAACAAAATTTAAAAATATTTGAGAGAAGGAGCCCATTGAGAGCGTCACATTATATGTATCAAGACAAACATTTACCCATAAAAATTAATAAAAATAAAATATAAAAAATTATATATTATGCACAACTATGTGTATGGGTCAATATATATTAAATTAATTTTTAAATATATATAAAAATATATATAATCAATATATATTAAATTAATTTTTAAATGCATAAATTGATTATAAGGTTTTGAAATAACAATTATAGGTTCCAAATATCATTCTAGTTTGATATGTGTCAATACTTTTTAAATAAAAATTTAATTTATAATGAGTAAATATATAAGTAAGCAAGAGCGTGAATTCACGACTTGAAAATTTGAATTCACAAATTTTGTAAAACAAGAGCGTGAATGCGTGCACTGAGTGTCAACTGTTTGAAAGTTTAAAACTAATAAATACTTTAAACTCATTTGATAACTTAAAACTCATGTCACTTAATATTTTAAACACCTATTTAAAATATTCTAAAATTTTAAGTAACAAATTACCTACTTTACTTATCACCTAATATTGAAAATGTTAGTAAGAATTTTATCAATTTTTCATATGGACAAATATACCTTCAATGCATTTTACATTCTTAATTTTTCAATATTCACCATCCACCACCTGTGTTACCGCTGCCACCACCATCACTACTACCGTTGTGTCATCATCACCACCACTATTATATTGCCGTCACCACTACCATTATGCCACCATCAGCATTTGTGTCGCTGCCACCACTGCTATTATGTCACTGCCACCATTGTGTCGTCATTACTATCACCATTATCGCTACTTTCATCACTACCTCCATCACCGTTGTGCCACCGCTATTATCACCATCATCATCACCATTGTATCGTGAACACCACCACCACAATCAACGCCACCTTTACCCCCGCCTTCACCATCACAAATGGTGGTGGTGGTAGGAACAAGATAGTTATAGAGAGATGGTTAAAAAAATAAAAATAAAATAATAATAATTTTCAAAATTTTAAGTACTTATATATGTTAAACAGTTTGATTTAATTCAATACTTAAATTTCATTTTATATCAAACAGTCTGTGAATTAAAAAATTCAACATTCAACACTAAAAATTTAATATTTAACTTTAAAATTTCAACATTCAGTTTTAAGTTTTAAATTTTATTAAAAATAACCTAAATTTACAAGTCATTTAGTATGACTTTGCTAGTAAAGTTACAAATAAGGGTCCGTAACGGACAGGGGCCTAGCCATGCCCATGGTTGAAAAGGTCAATGGAATGTCAGTCCATCGGGTCGATGTTAATGGGTTTTAAGGGATTCTCCATTGGGTCAGTTTTACTGAATTTTTAAACAGGTCATAAGTTTTATAAACATGTAAAGACACCATTACGTGGATTACATGTGAATTATTTTTTTATATAAAATATTAATAAAAAATATTAAATATATGTGTACTTAAATTAAAAATATATATATCATAAATTTATCAAAATTGTATTTTTATTGCTCGTATTATAATATATAATTCGAAAAAGTTTATCTCTTTCCAACGATTCATTGTTCTAACTATAAAAAATAATTCATTTGATTTAATTAAGTTTCAACTTATAATTCATTAAATAAACTAAAAATAATTGTCACTATTCTAATAAGTTCTTACTATAATTACGAATTAGTTAGGTCAATAGATAGAGTTAATAGTATTTTTTATCTTTAAAATATGCATGTTTTATCAGTTTAGTCCTCAATATATGCATTTTGTTAATTTGGTTCTTAAAATATTTAATTTTTGTTTAAATGATCCCTAACTAAATGATCTATTAAGTTTTTTGATGAAAGTGACCACATGTCATTCTTTCACATAGTATCACGTAATCACTTCTGTCAAAAATTTAACGGACTATCTGTGCATGAATCATTTAAACATTAACTAAATACTTTAGGAATCAAAATTGATGGGTCAGACCAAAATGGCCCAACCCAGTCGTAAAGCCCAAAGTTATAGAGACCCAGTGGGTCTTATGAGGTCCAAGATAGTTAAGCCCGAAGGGAGCTACAGGAGCATCCAAGAGCCATACCCTTGCCTGTTGAGGAGAGGAGAGGTCATCTGGAAAATGAGAGGTCACCAAGGAGAGGAGGGGTCGTTATGCTATTAAAGTGCCTCCAATCCGTTATGACCGTCAGACTAGCTATGCAATTACCACGTAGACAACTATAAATTGTAAGCTCCCCCAACACTTGAGGGGCATCACACAAAATCAAGCTCTCTCCTCTCTCTCTTGTAATTCTCTACTCTCCCTACATACCAGAGTTAATAAAAATACCGGCGAACTCAGCCATTGAAAGTGGACGTAGGTCTTGATTGACCGAACCACTATAAACCTTGTCTTCTTTCTCTCTACCTACTTTACTGTATTTGATATTATTTACTTGACAGTGGTGTGCAAACCAATTTGTGCATCATCAGTTTGGCGCCGTCTGTGGGAAACGGCAAAATTCTCACTTAAACACTTTCTTTGTTGAATCTGTTGCAATCACCAGATCGATGAATCCCCTTGAAGACATTCCACCTCAGGAGGAGGAGGTTGTTCCTCCACTTGTCAATCTTGTCCCGCAGCAGATGTTGGAGACTATGCAACAACTTGTGGCTCAAAACCAACAAATCCTCCAACTCATGCTCACCGGACAAGGAGGAGCCCAACCTGGACCTCATGTTAGAGGAGCTCCACACCCCGGGCATCATGGAGCTCCCCATCAAGGAGCTCCCCACCAAGACGCTCCCCATCTGGGTGCTCCCGTGGGCGCCCCACCTTTGGGAGTCCCCTTGGGCGCCCCACACAGGGACCCCCATCATGATGGACCTCCAGCTCCTCCTCCTCCTCATCCTGCTCCCCATGATGGACACCCTCCTCTCCAAGAGGATGAGGGTGAAAACCAAAGCATAGAGCATGGGAGTCATTTCCGTGGCAATTCCAGAGGACCTCCTCCTAATCATTGGGACGAAAAAATTAAGGAGGTGCAAAATCAATTGGGTGACGTCTTCAACGCTATGAAAGCACAGGGACCGGAGACGGTGGATTACCTCGTAAGTCGAACCGATACCCCCTTTAAACCTGATGTGGCAAATTATCCACTCCCTCAAAAATTCAAGATGCCGTCCGTCGAGACCTTTGACGGTAGGAAGGATCCACTGGACCACCTCGAAACTTTTAAGACCCTAATGCAGCTGCACAACGTCCCCGACGAAATCATGTGCAGAGCATTCCCAACCACCTTGAAGGGATCCGCTCGACAGTGGTTTGCCAAGCTTTCCTCGTCCTCTATTGGCACATTTGCGGAGCTCAGCAGGTCCTTCGTGTCACACTTCATTGGAGGACGTCGTCACTAAAAGCCTGCCACCCACCTGCTCAGCATAAAGCAGAACCAAGATGAGAGTCTGAGAAGCTACCTCACTCGTTTTAACGAGGAGGTCCTTCAAGTCGAAGAGCCCGACGAAAAGGTAAGCATGACCGCCTTCCTGGGAGGCCTCCGGTCATCTAGCTTCCTCTTCTCGGTGATGAAGCGCCCACCGAAGAACATGCCTGAGTTACTGGGGAAGGCCCAAAAATACATGAATGCTGAGGACATCACAAGGGCCAGGCGAGGTGAGTCTTCCAGAGCTGGGGAGAAAAGAAAGGAAAGAGACAGGGACGATAAGAAGGAGAGTAGCAACAATCACAACAGAGCAGAGAGAGTACCTGCCAAAGACCGGCTCGGTCCTGCTCCCCAAAGAGATCGACAAGCCTTCACTCCCCTCAATGCCTCTGTCGGGCATATCATATTACAAATTCAAAATGACCCCACAGTAAAATGGCCAGGGAGAATGAAGTCTCCCCCAAATCGCAGGAACCCGAACAAGTATTGTCGCTTCCATCGCGACCACGGTCATGACACTGACGACTGTTATGACCTCAAAAGACAAATTGAGGAGCTCATCCAGCGAGGTC
>CM042188.1:1521650-1591127 GCA_023539305.1 Ilex asprella
TCTTTGTGGTATAAGAGACAGTCTCGGTATTCTTCTTTTTTTTCTTAGTGTTTTCCTTCTTACTCGTCTTCTTCTTTTTCTTTTCTGCATTATTCTCTTGTTTTTTTTCTCAATATTCCTTTTATTCTTTTTCTTCTTCCTATAAGTATTCTTTTTTGTCTTCCTTTTTTCTGGTACTCTTTTTCTTCTTTCTCTCAGTATTCTTTATTTTTTTTTTGATATTATTCTTCTTCTCCTTCTTGCTAGTATTCTTTTCGCTCTATTTCTTCGTATTTTGCTTCTCAGTATTCTTCTTCTTATCAGCATTCTTCTCCTTCTTTATATGAGTATTCTTCTTCTTATGTTTTTTCTCATTTTCTTTTATTTAGCATTGTTCTTTGTATTCTTCTTATTCTTTGCTTAATATTTTTTTTGGTTCTTCTTTTAAGTATTCTTTTACTTAATATTCTTCTCTGTATTCTTTTTCTTATTATTTTTCTTCTTCGTCTTCTTCTCGATATTCTTTTACTTTTCGAGTGTTTACCTTCTACTTAATTTTTGGTTTTACTCAGTATTTTTCTTAAGTATACCGGTTCTTCTCAATATTATTCACTATTCTACTATTTTTTCTTCTAAGAGTATTTCCAAGAGAGCTATCTAAAATAGCTACTCAAAATATATTTAAATATTGTATTATCTGCTTTAACTAACTATTTTTTCAAACTCACTCTAACAACGCTATCTATTTTAACTAACCACTTCAATTAACTTTCAATAATAAAATCTAAAATATTATTTAGTACGCCATGTCATCACCATATTGATGACATCACATGACGTGTTACGTCATGTCATCAAAATTTAGAAAACTAATGGTCAACAATACAAACAAATTAACAAGTAAACCAATAGGGGTGTCAATTTTTGACTCGAACGTGAATCTGACTCTAACCAAACCTGACACGAACCTGAAAATAACACGATTCGTTGACACGAATAATTAATAGGTCAAATTAATATTCGACTAATAACATGATTAATAGGTACTGTAGATAGAAAAATAATTATTTAACGAGTATTGTAGATAATAAATAAGAATTTTTAAATTTTTTAAATAGTATTATATTGGTTGTCAAATTAAATAATTTTTTATTAACACGAATATTGACACGAACCCGACGCGTACCGAATAATGCAAGACCCATCAAGTAAACCAAAACCCATATGATTGGGTAAAATATATCCATTGAATTTTTTTTGGAGATCTGAATGTAAATATGAAAGAAAGATAAATTTGAATGTATGTATGAAATATACCCACAAATATAGTAAAAATGGGGTTATATATTTTAGATAGCCATAAATAGGGCTAGTTACATCTATCTAGTAAAAATAAGGTTATCTATTTTAAATAGCCTTTTAGCTAGTCTCTTGGAGCCATATTTTAAGAAAAAACTATCTACAATAGCTAAAGGGGAGGGTTTAGCTAGCCTGTTGGAGATGCTCTAAGTATCATTCTTTTTCATTTTTTTCCTGGTAAAAATTTTTTCTTCTCAGTTTTTCTTTTTCTTAGCATTCTTTTTCTATTTCTAAATATTTTACTACTATTTTTCCATTTTCTTCTTCTTGTTATACTTTTTCTTTCATTTGTTTTCTTCTTTTTTTTTAGTCTTCTCGGTACTAATAATCTTTAGTATTGCTATTCTTGTTCTTTCTTTTTCTAAGTATTTTTTCTTTTTCTTCTTCTTCTTAGCTCTTATTCTTCCCCGTCATCGTCTTCTTCTTAGTAGTCTTTCTCTCAATATTGTTATTCTTTTTCCTCGTCTTCTTAGTATTCTTCTTCTTCTGAGTACTCTTGTTCATCTTCTTAGTATTTCTCCTCTTTTTTGTATTCTTTTTCATCTTCTCATTGTTCTATTTCTTTTAAGCATTCTTCTTCAAAGTAGACTTCTTGTTCTTCTTCTAAGTAGTCTTCTCCTCTACGGTCATCAATATTCTTCTTCTTGAATTCAGTATTATTTTTCTTGAATTTAATATTCTACTTATATTTTTTCGAAAGATTCTCAATATTCTTCTTTTTTCTTATTCTTCTTTTATTTTTTTCTTTAGTATTCATCTTTTTCTTCTCATTCTCACTTTTCTTCTTCTTAGTATTCTTTTTCCTTCTTAATATTCTTATGCATTTCAATATTCTTTTTTATTCTTCTCAGTATCCGTCTTTTTCTTTTACCTTTTCAGTATTCTTCTTTTTCTTCTTCTTCTTCTTCTTTGTCTTCTTAGAATTCTTCTCATCTCCGATCTATCTACTTCTTCGTCATCTTCTCTGCATTGTTCTACTTCCCTTTCTTAGTGTTCTTCTCGTTTTTCTTTTTCTCATTTTTCTTCATTTCAATATTCTTTTTCTTTTTTCTTATTCTTAGCAATATTCTTCGTTTTCCTCTTGTTTTTTTGCTTTGGTTTCTTCTTCTTCTTCTTCGTTGTCATCTTCTTTTTCTTCTTCGTCTTCTCAGGATTTTCTCAGTTTTTTCTTCCTTTTAGTATTCTTCATCTTTTTTTTAGTGTTCTGCTTCTTACTTGTTGTCTTCTTCTTAATTTTTGCATTATTCTCTTGTCTTTTTTCTCAGTATTCCTTTTATTCTTTTTCTTCTTCCTTTCAGTATTCTTCTTTATCTTCCTTTTTTCCAGTACCCTTTTTCTTCTTCCTCTCAATATTCTTCTTCATCTTTTTTTTTTCCCGATATTATTCTACTTCTTTTCCTTTTCAATAGTATTCTTTTCGTCTTCTTCTCATTCTCATTCTTCTTCTTCTTGCCAGTATTCTATTCCTTCTTTATATAAGTATTCTTCTTCTTAGGTTTTTTCTCCTTCTCTTATTTTTAGTGTTCTTTTCCTTTTTTGTTATCTATATTTCTTTGATCAATATTCTTTTTTGTTCTTCTTTTAAATATTCTTCTTCTTCTTAGTATTCTTTTTCTTGGTAGTATTCTTCTTCATCTTATTCTCAGTATTCTTTTTTTTTTGGGTGTTTATCTTGTTTTTCAATTTTTGGTTTTTCAGTATTTTTCTTAAGTATCTTGGTTTTTCGCAGTATTCTACTTTTTCTTCTTCTTAGTATTGTTCTTTGTAATACTTTTCTTCTTCTCGGTTTTTCTTTTTCTTAGTATTCTTCTTCTACTTCTAAGTATTCTAGTGCTATTTTTCCGTATTCTTCTTCTTGTTCTTCTTTTTCTTTGTCTTCTGAGTACTAATATTCTTTAGTATTGTTCTTCATGTTCTTTCCTTTATTTTTGTTTTTGTTTTTTGTTTTTTGTAGTATTTTTTTCTTCGTCTCGACTCTTATTTTTGTCTGTCGTTGTCTTCTTCTAAATATTATTTTTCTTAATATTGTTGTTTTTCTTCCCCACCTTCTTAATATTATTCTTTGTTTTCTTCTTAGTATTCTTTTACTTCTGAGTATTTATCTTCTTCTTCTCAGTATTTTTCTTAAACTATCCTTTCTTTATATGAGAATTCTTCTCAGTTTTTGGCTTCTTCTTAGTATTATTCTTTTTCTTCTTCTTTTTAGTGTTCTTTATCTTCATCTTTTTTTTCTCTCTCAATATTCTTCTTCTTTTAGTTTTTTTCTCGTTTTCTTATTTTTAGCATTCTTCTTCTTTCTTGTTCTTTTAAATATTCTTTTTCTTTTTCTCTCATAACTTTTCTTAAGTATCGTGGTTTTTCTCAGTATTTTACTTTTTCTTCTTCTTCTTCTTCTGCTGCTTAATATTGTTCTTCTTCATCTTTTTCTTCGTAATAGTTTTCTTCTTAGTTTTTTTTTTGTTAGGATTTTTCTTCTTTGTCTTCTTCTAAGTATTCTACTTTTTGTTCTTATTTTTATTGGTCTTTGTAGTACTAATAATCTTTTTTTTTTCCATATGCTTCTGCTTGTTTGTTATCGTCTTCTTTTTCTTAGTGTTGTAGGTCTTACTCGTTTTCTTCTTCGTTTCAATATTCTTTTTCATCTTCTTTTTTTTTTCAGTATTTTTTTTCTTTTTTTCCGCCTCGATATTCTTCTCACGTTCATTATTCTTTTCATCTTCTTCTTCATCTTCCTTTTTCTTCTTCTCAGGAATATTTGTCTTTACCATAATTTATGATAATCTTTGGGTGTATATTTTTCTCTTTGTAGAACAATTGACATCTACCAAGATTTCTCATGACACATTTTATATACTTCTTACTTATTTTATCCTCTTGGTACCCTTTAGCTTACCTAGTGCTGCAATTATTTCTCATAAATCTTAATGACTATAAGTATTCGTGAACGAAACGATTATGAGGAAGAGGTTCACTTTTGTGTTTATTTATAGCCTTAATGAATGACAAACACATGAGACACTGTCAAAAAATAATACGTGCATGTGCATGTGGCACACATTATGTGCATATATGGATGGGTCGTATGCACTTCACGTATCCTTTTATATGGTCAGGGTCAAATTGCTAGTTTATCAACATTGTCTATGATAGGTATGCTTTGCTATTCTCAAGTCAATACCAAAAGGTTAATATTAGAGGAAATGTTGTTGCTTTTAAATATCATTATGTCATTCCTCCCTTTTCTTAAAGAGTTATTTGTTCAGATTGTTACGTGTTTGTTTTTTTGTTCCATATTAGTATGAAGATGTAAGTTTAATTATGTATTTCACTCTAAATTAAAGGTTATTTGTCATTTATTAGGTCTGTTTCATTTGGTGGATTTGTCAAAAAGTTGGTTTAATTAATTGGTAGGAGGATTTTTTTTTTTTGAGAAACAACGATAAAATTTTATTACTCAGGAATGTCGGCAAAAAGAAGAGGCATAACAAAGTCTGGTGCTTGCTGCAGCCATACAATGCTACTATGTAATTGTAAAACAAAACGAGCTAACTCATGAGTTATATTATTTCCATTGCGTTGAATTGCGGAAATTTCAAAAAATCGGAAACTCCTCGCTATGCTACTAATATCTTGGAAAATGGATTCGAGAGGATCAAAATCTCTATCACCATTCCTTATAGAATTCATAACACTTATCTAATCCCCTTCCAAAATGACCTCTTCTAATTCTTGCTGCCTTGCAAATTGAATTGCAATTTTTGCTGCAATAGTTTATGCTTTCCAAATATCACAACTCGTGGCAAACCTCTTGGACAATGCCCCTACAAAATGCCCCCTATCATCTCGTATGACTACCCCCACTCCTAGGACATTCTGATTTGCATATACAGCGGCATCAAAATTAACTTTGAAAGTACCTGTTCTTGGAGGAGACCACCCAAAGTTGGGAGTATGCTCGGCAAGGGGCTGAATTGCTGCCTCCCGAAATTGACTACAAAATTCAGCTGCCTTCATCTGCACTTCAATGGGATCTCGGACTAAATTTTCAAAAATTCTAGTATTTCTATTTCTCCACACAAACCAACATTGAATAAGGAACAATGACAACTCATCAGATAGAAGGGCTTGATGAGCTTCACGCAACCACCGCCCAGGGTGAGGGGACTTAAAGGCTAACTACCTTTAAAGAGCTGCAACACCAAACTTCCTTGGCCCAAGTACAGTCCCTTAGGCAATGTAATAAAGACTCAGCTTCGTCTTGGCACACTGCACACCTCCCATTCACCTCAATTCTCCTTCTCTGCTGATTACGTTAGAACAGACCCGCCAAGTAAAAATTTTAATTTTATTTGGAATTTTCTGATTCTAAATAAAATTGCAGTCCATTTGTCCAGCTCTAGGTGAGGGAGGTAAATTGGCTGGACCTGTCTGTAGCAGCCTTTGATCCATAATGATATGATATGCACTCCGAACTAAAAACATCCCATTTGAATTATAGTGCCAGATCAATCTATCCTCCATTGGAGATCTGCTACGTGGAATGCCTTTGATCACCAACACCTCATAAGGCATAAAAATTTCATCCACCAGTTGATCGTTCCAACTCCGCATTTCCTTGTTAATAAGTTCCCCAACCTTAGTTGGAGTATAAAGACCCCTTCTAGGAGATACTGGCTTAAAGCTTACAGGGGTGGGTAACCATCTATCCGACCATATATTAACTTTGAAGCCGTCCCCTATTCGCCATCTTGAGCTTGCCTCCACAACTTTCCTTGCTCCTAAGATGCTTCTCCAGGTATAAGAAGTCTATGCCCAATCTCCGCTTCCATAAAAGATGTCGAAGGAAAATACCTTGCCTTAAGCACTTGACGAATAAGTGAATTAACATTTGTATTTATTCTCCAGGCCTATTTCGCCAACATCGCCAAATTAAAAGCCTTAAGATCTCTAAAACCCATCCCACCCTTCTCCTTCCTTGTACACATGTTTTTCCAACTAACCCAATATATTTTCCTTTCCCCTTGCGTTTGTCCCCACCAGAATCTTGCTGCTAGTGTCTCTAGTTCCTCACAAAAACTATCTGGAAATTTAAAACAACCCATAGCATATGTGGGAATGGATTGCACCACCGACTTAATCAAGACCCCCTTCCCTACTCTAGATAACAATTGTTCACTCCACCCTTGCATCTTATCCCACACCCTTTCCTTTAAATTGCTGAATACTTATTTTTTTGATTTACCCACCACAGTAGGAAGGCCCAAGTATTTATCATGTTGGTAGACCCGTTCTACCCCCAAAATTTGCTGAACTTGGTAGGCCTGTGCTTCCGAAGAGTTGCTACTAAAAACCACTGCTGATTTTTCCAAGTTGATCTTTTGGCCTGAAGCAGCTTCGTAAATACTGAGAATTGACCTAACAGCTCCAGCTTCCTCCTGTGTTGCATTAAAGAACAAAAGGCTATCATCGACAAACAAAAGATGTGAGATTCGTGGTCCGCCCTTGCCCACCGAGATTCCTGTAATTGAACTATGCAACTCTGTATTGCGTAGGAGTGTTGTTAAACCTTCTGCACATATCAGAAACAAGTAAGGTGACAAAGGATCTCCTTGACGAAGACCCCTTTCGGGATGGAAATAACCCATTTGATCATTGTTCAGCAGGATTGAATATGAAACAGTTGTAACACATAACATCACCAAAGAAACCCATCTAGGATCAAAGCCCAATTTAATCATCATTTTTTCCAAGAACACCCATTCCACCCTATCATAAGTTTTGCTCATATCCAATTTTAAAGACGTATGACCCTTTTTACCCTAATTCTTACACTTCAGAAAATGATTAATTTCAAAGGCAATTAATACATTATCGGTAATCAACCTCCCAGGAAGAAAGGCACTTTGGAACTCAGATATAACCGAGGGAAGAATATACTTTAAACGATTAGCAAAAAGTTTTGAAATAATTTTATAAATAACGTTACACAAGCTGCTTGGACAAAACTCATGCATAGACTTCGCATTTTCACATTTAGGAATAAGAACAATATGAGTATAGTTGAGCTTTACGGGGAATTGACCACCATTTAGAAAACTCAAGCCACAATTTGCGACATTCAACCAAACAATATGCCAATATTTCTGGAAAAAAATAGGAGACATACCATCAAGATCGAGGGATTTATTAGGAAACATTTGGGATAATGCAGTTGTTAGCTCATCAATACGAAAGGTCTGCATCAGCCTTGAATTCATTTCTTCCGTTACCTTGTGGTCCACCTTGCTTAAAACAGCCTCTAGTTCTTGGGTTTGTGGTTTGCTTGACGTAAACAAATTATTAAAATACCAGACAGCCATTTGTTCCATTTCTTCTGGGTTTTCACACCAGCCCCCTTCACTATTCTTAAGCTTAACAATTGTGTTTCTTTTCCGCCGTTGGGATGCCTAAGCATAGAAAAAAGCTGTGTTCTTATCCCCCTCCTTCATCCAGTGGACTTTTGACCGTTGATGCCAATAAGTCTCCTCCATATCAAGTAAATTATTCAACTTTGTAGCCACAATACGAGCTTATTGCCTGGAGTTCTCTGTTATACTGCCCTCCCTTAAATATGCCATCTTACCTTTCAAAGCTTCTATCTTATTTGGAATATGACCCACGCTCACTTGTTTCCACTTAAGTAGCTCCACTCTACACTTTCGCATTTTCTTTGTGAACCCATTAACCCCTAAAAGGTGCTCACCAAAATTCCAGGCCTCCTGAATAACCTTCTTGCATCCCTCTCTCTTCACCCACGCTGCTTCGAAACGAAATAATATTTTCTTTGGACGCCACACCTGAGTCGTCAACCCCAAATTACTGTCTAAATATATTTTGTAGTGATCTGATTCCTTTGAGAATTTATGACAAACTCTTGAATTTGGGAATCTCGTCACCCATGCCATGTTTGCACACATTCTATCAAGCCTCTCCCACACAGTGAGGTTCCTTCCAATTATTGCACCAAGTAAAAGGAAAACCTTCAAACCCCAAATCTATCAATGCACAATTGTCAAGGGTTTGCCGAAAGTTTCTCATTTGCCATTCCACCCTTCTTCCTCTCCCCTTCTTTTTGTTTTGTGAAACTATTTCATTGAAGTCCCCCGCACATACCCAGGGCAAATTATTACTACTTCTCAGTTGTTCTAGCAATGCCCAAGTATCTCCATGTTTCGATAGCTCCGGTTTCTCGTAGATTCCCGTCAACCTCCACGGTCCAAGTTCCCCCCTCTCATGGTCCACTGCATCAATGTGACCTCGAGAGTAGCTCTGCAGCACTACATTCAACCCCTTTTGCCAAAACAACGCTAAACCCCCAGAATTTCCTTGCGACTCTATAGCCAGACCACACAAACCAAAACTCATTTTTAAAAAATCGATTTTCCTAGAATTACACTTCGTCTCCGACAAGAAAATGAAATTGGGCCGCTCTTTCTTTACGAAATTGCGCAGATCCTGAACTGTCCGAGGGTGCCCCAGTCCCCGGCAGTTCCAGCTAAGGAGTTTCATGGCTATTAGTGGGACTGGATTCCATTTCCCACCATTATCTCTTCTATATCTATCAAAGTTGAATCACTTTGGACAAAATTTACCCTAACTTTTTTCTTTGCACTCCCTCCCAAAATGGAAGCTAGTCCTCTTTGCCTTCACCATGCTTTCGTTTGCCATTGGAATCCTCCTGAGACTTTGTGCGCACCATAGGTGTAGAACCCTTCTCCCTTCTCCTCCATTTCTTCGTGACTATAGGATTCGGATTACATATGTTTCCCCCAACTTAGGTAATGTTCTGGGCTGGGCCAGAAAAGAGATGGGTGTATCCATAAAATCTTCCAAAGCCCATTAGGCCACCTTGTCACACACTGATCCAGACTGACTGCTTCACTCAACCAAACCCCCCTCCCTATATCATCCACAAACTTCGGGCCCTTAAGTCCGTCTCGTGGAACGTTCAAACTACTATCCATAACTCGTGGAATATCAACCCCACTAATTACTACTGTATTGCCTTCTTTCCCGGGATGCATATTTTTTAGTTTTCTTTTGCTTACCTTCCTCATTTACCTCGGTTTCCCTTAATGATAGATTTTGTTTGTTTACTGATGATTCCTTTGGTTCCCCATATTTGGCCTCCCACTGACGACCTCTATAGTAGAGATTCCTTCAACTCCGACTATTAATCCAATCTCTCCCTCGCTACTCACCTCATTCACCGCTTACCTTATTCTGTGAGATTGCTTCACTGATTTTGTACCCTTCTTTGGAGAAGTGTCGCTGTTCTTCACCACAGGCTGTTTGTCGTCACCGACTTTTGGCCTGTTGTACTCTTCAACCCTCTACCCATTGGAGCCCTCAACCATGCCCCAAACTACAACGGTCCCTTCAAAATTGGATGTGATGAGTCCAATTTTAACGGACATTCTCTTTCCCATGGAAGACATTGACTAGTTTGACCTAAGGAAGACACCGACTCCGAAAGACAGAGACAAAACTCTACTCCCCTAGCGAGAGAGCCTCGGACCGCACAAAGCTATATTTCCTACTTTAAACACTCATTTGGTAGGAGGATCTCTTATTACCTTGTTTTTTTCATTTTTTGTGGTAGATGTATTTGAAGGATCCAGCCACCCTATGCAGTAGCCACCTTCCAGCTCCATCAGTCTATAGCCCTCTCTAGTAGCCACCCTATTTGATGGCCAGGCGGCTGGACAGCTGAAGCTTTGACAAAGTTTGCCGGAGCTTTAAATGTGTTCCCTTCCTTTTTTGATTTTTTGGCCAGAAACTCTCTATAATTAGGAAGCTTAGTGAAGGCCAGAAATATGCTCAAGTTCAGTGAGGAAGAAACAGAGAGAAAGAGAGAGATTCGGGAGAGGTCTTAGTGAGAATTTTTGTATTTTATTTCCAGAGAGAAATAAAGATATCTTCTTTGTTTATATCTTGTTTGTAGTATATTTCTGGCCCTGGGTAACCAGCAGTATTTACCTGATTTATAAGGAGGGTCAATGAATCAAGTGGGGGTTTCTGCAATTTTGCAGGATTAATTATACATTATGGTCTTTTGTTTGTAAAGGATATTATCATTTTTCTTTCTGGTCAACACTATAAAATTATTTATCTCATTGCTTTCATTTTGCATTGATTGTTCTCTAAAAACAATTTGTTTTAGGATCAACATGGTATCAGTGCTTTGCATCTCTTGTTTTTCATTGTTTCTTGGAGATAATTTTACGAATGCTAGGTCCTAATGCTGGTGGGTATTTGGGTGAGCAAAAGATTGGCAAATTGGCTGAAACTTTGTATCACCATAGGAAATGAGAATCATAGTTTGGATGGTTAAGGTCAACAATTTTGACGAATATGTTGATGTGAAACTGTGAAAAGACTTCATTCTAGTGGATGTGTGGGATTAATTGATTTCAGAATTACTTAGTGGATAGGTTCAAAGTTTGCCGCCTGGTTACTTGGGTTTGGGATTGAAATCATATGAAAGAAGTTTGACTGGGTTAAGATTTAAAACATTGGCATAATATATAAGTAAATAGATACCTTAATTTATTTTATGTTGACCTTCTGTGTATTCTTGCACTCCCTTTCAATTACAAGAAGAAAAAGAAAAGCAGCTAGTCCCTATTAAGCAACTTCATATTATACACTTGCTAACTGATCTGCATGTTTTCGTCAAGAAGCCTGAAGTGGTGGATATGGTATTGCCATTCCTTGTCTAGAAGAGGGCGACACTACAACTCTTGGCTTATTGCGACTCCGAGTATGTATGCACGTATCCTTCTTACGCATGCATTAAATGTATCTACAGGTTTTCTGCTAAGGTTTGGAAGTTCACTTGAATTTATCATTCAAATGGCTAACACTTAAATTAAATCTGTCGCATGGTTTCCCAATCTTTATTTGTGGAGTTACTGCAGCTTCTTGATGTTGTTTCCCACATCGAGTTTAGATTTTGAATCTGATCATGAAGCTGTTGTCTGATGACACGAAGTTACTTGATTAAGCTCTCTAGTGTTGGATGTGCTAAAAGTGAAACCCTGGCACCAGAAGCCATGGACAGAGCGTGTTAAGGTATGTATGTTGTAGCTCTTAACATGTGAATAGTATGAGGTATTATCAAGCTTTATTCTACTAGATGTTTGTTCATTCGTTCAATCTGATTTCTACACACTTCCTACAGGTTTTCACCTGGTTGTGAGCGGTCTTAGCGGAACTAAATTGAGGTCAGACTATTTTCATTGGATGCTATCTTTGTGCTCAGATGTAGGGTTGGCTGCAGAGTCTAGAAGTGGAAGGTTAGATGGATGCGAGCATATTGCACCCACTTGCTGTTCACTAAGAGTTGGATTTACTCATTAATTGGTTCCTTCAAATTCCTCCTTCCATTTACATTTCTGGATGACTATGCGACCCAACAGCTCTTTTCTTCATGCCCAGCCCTTGAATTGTTGTCATTAGACGAATGCTGCTGGATGAATCTCACGGTTGTGAGTGTTTCTGCTCCCAGGCTTGGGAGATAAACCATTTCTAATGTTGAAGCATATGATCAAAGTGGCTGCCAGGTCCTCATTTTGGGTACGAGTCCCAAATACTTGAGTTACACTGGCAAACTCGAAAATTTGCTTATGCAGTTCATCATCACTAGTAGCAAGTATAACGATGGTTTTCGTCTTGGAGCATGGAAAGGGACGTTGCTGATCGTCTTAACTAGCTTCTTAGAGGGTTCTCTAATGCAAAAATCCTCACACTATTGGGCCAAACAGTTGAGGTATGTTTTCTGCTTTCATTGAATTTGACCCCAAAAAAATGTGCTTAGATGTATTGGCATCCTTTTATAATCTGTAGTGGTCTGCTTGTCTGTATTCTGTTCTGCAAGAGGTTTATCTGAACCTCCTTTTGGTTGATGTATTGAGTTCTCTCATTTTGCAAGGTTCTAACTTCTGCAGAAGAATTATTTGTCCATCTTCTCACGTTCCATAGTTTGACCAGTCTTGAAGTGGTGCCTTGGCCGGTGGAATTGAACTGTGGAGGACAGCTGAACATACTCCAGAACTGTTCATCTCTTGAATCTTTAATCCGTCATGTAGTTTTGTGGGCACTGCCAATTTCCCAATGCATTATTTCTCATATAAGCTGTTTTTTTTTTTTTTTTGGGGGGGGGGGGGCTAAGACACTTGATTGATGATGTAGGAGTTCGATCACCTGTTCCGCATATCAGGAGAATGAGGATCAGATTCTAAATCAAGTGGCCTCTTGTTTCTTGACCCGCCTTAAGAGCAGTACAATTCTTTCTACTCCGTTATCCTCATCTCACGTCTATGACTCTTCCTTCGTCAGCGAGAAGCATTGCAATCCATCCCTCGCCAGCCTCTGTGAAGCACAGGTGGTGGCCAGGACCAGCCTATACTAGCTCATACAAACAATCTCAGGTAATTTGTTGCTAACCTAGTCAGTAATTCTCAGATCCAACCTCAAGTTTATAGGATTTGGGGTGTTTTTGTTTTTTCAAATGGGAGTCAGTCTGTTGGAAGTTCTCTGCTTTAATTTTTCAGATCTGTTTTTGCTTTTCCAATTAGAGATAAGGAACTAGTTCTTTATGTAGATAGCACCACCCATACTTGCAATTAGAGAATCATGACTCAAAAGTTATCTAGTTTTTGAGACCCAGTGGAATGGCTTCATAATGCAGACTTAAGTGTTTGTCAAAATGCAGAAGAAAAAAGAAGAAGAGAAAATTGCCTTCTTTTGCATTCATTGCTTGTTAATGAGGTGGCCTTCGATTTTTTCAAAGCTGGTTATTGACTTAG
The DNA here is from genome assembly GCA_023539305.1 of Ilex asprella. Classification (NCBI taxonomy): domain Eukaryota; kingdom Viridiplantae; phylum Streptophyta; class Magnoliopsida; order Aquifoliales; family Aquifoliaceae; genus Ilex; species Ilex asprella. The sequence goes on from CM042188.1 coordinate 1,534,838, forward strand.
CCCATCGATTTGTTCAAATCCAAGGCTTGAACCAAAATATCCATATCCATATCCATACCCATTTTTGGTTAGGCCAATATACATAATTATTCCTGTCTCATTCTTTGTATAGAGAACATATAATTATTAACTTTATTTCCTACTTTTAAGCTTAATTTAGAACTCGAACACCCGTAATATTGCAATGAAAATGTTTCTTAATTAATTTTTTTTTCGCCCATTATATGTTTATTTATGGCAAATCTTTAGCAATTGCTAGGTGAATTTGTCAATTTTTTTTTACAATGTGCTAAATTTATTTTGCTATATTTGCTAGCTTTGTGTTTGTTTAAGTACTCGATGCGTGTTGTCATTAATCTCCCAGTTAGTGTTACTGTTATAGTCTTCGACTTAAAAGGAGGCAACAACTGTGTTTGTCCGTGTAATTGGTATTGTTATTGCAGTCTGCGACTAAAGAAAAAGATTTTTGAAGAGCTGATTTTTCTTGGAGTGAGAGGCGCAAAGCCTCGAATATGTTCGACTCATCACTCCAATCTTACTCATCTTTTTTTGACCATTCATGAGGCTGAGAAGACATAATTTGTTAGAGGATTATCAAGCGATGTTATTGGAACATTTCTATTTCGATGGAAAATTAATTTGTACTATGTAGAAAGTTGAACGACAAACAAACTTATGTTTATTTGGTTTGTGGAACAATATACTTGTATTTTTATTTTTTTGTCAAAACAAAAATATGCATGAAGGATTATGTATGATATTGAAATTTATGCATTTTAGTTTTTTTTATTTGTCATGTATGTTGTTAATTTTAAATATTATTTTGGTGAATTTGTATGAGATTATGTGTGTATTGATTGTGCGTTTAATCTTATTTGTCAAGTTCAAAAACTAATAGGAGTATTCATCGTTAGCTAGTATGCTAAATTAAGTAAGAAATTCTATGGGAGAGGAGAAAAAATTATAGGTTGGTGAAATTTCATTTCATTCTGGCATAAATAATTTTATTCGAACATTGGAATGGAATGGAATAAACATTCCATTTCAAGACTTTATTTCAAGTTAATTGCCAAACACCGGAATTGTGATACCTATTTTATTTCATTCTCAAGGTCATTTCATTTTTACGTTCATTCTATTCTTGTTCAAAGGCATTATTGCAAACCAAATGCAATGTAAAGGAAGTTAAAAAGAGTAATCCAGTGTACAAGGTTCTCGTTATTGTCAACATGGTCTGGGAAGGGTCAGATTTACACATCCTTATCACTGTATGCGAAGAGACTATTTTTTCTACTTGATCTGTTGACGCCCACAATCGTAATGGAGCTACCTTACTAGTCTCTAACAGAAGCTAAATGAACTAATTGAGAATTTGAAAGACGAGCAGCATGTTGATCCTACACTATTCTTTTCACTTGTGATTATTTTCTCTTTTTCATACAAAGACTTGCAAATCAATCGCCAAGTTTATGTAAAAACTTGCTAGAAGCAATAAGTTAATGCTTTTGATAAAGAATGAAATCAGTACTTGGCTCTTGAACTGCAGACACAAGAGACATTTTGAGTAAGGGAAAACACAGAGATTTCACAAGTGCTACAAGTAGTTGCTTTTATCTTCAAAAACTTCCAACACAATTGCTTTCCCATGCAATGTGGTTGATGAAGTGAAGTTGAACCTCCCAACAGCTACATCACCAGAAAAAAAATGGACTTGACGCCAATGTTTCCACCAGAAGTACACCAGTTGTATCCATCATGCATCCCACGAGCGGGAATCGTGTCATTTTCAATTGGTGCTTCAGCTACAATGGTATTCCCGCGATAACTCACATAAGCAGTGCTGTTGTCAAGGTGGTGTAGTTTAAATAAAGATAGATTTTTAATTGTTAATTTCCACAAAAAACACCCCTTTTCTTGGCTTGAAAGACCAAGTTCTGGTTTGATTATTTCAAATTTGCACAATTTGAAGGTATCTGGTTTCAACTTGATGGATTCATGTTGTTGCGTTGAAAGGAATTTATTCCACTGAGAATTGTTAGAGCAAAAAGTGGACTGTTCCTGTTTCAAGGGATTTGATGATGAACCAGCTATGAATTTGATAAATGTTCTAACCAAAGTTTTTGATGTGAGGACGACGGTAGAAACACGACTATAATGAATGAAAGGGAATAATGAAAATAAACCGTTGATTTATGCACAAATACCGGTTTAGATTCCTATAATTTGAGTTATTGAGAACAAACTGTGTACCTCAGCTTGTTGGCACAATGCCATTAATCCAATAGTCGATCTTGTGCTGCTTCTTAGAATATATTGATGGTATTTATTCTTTTACTTCATTCTTCCCATTGTTTTACAAATTCGGCTTTGTAAGGCTAGCTAATGACAGAATACCTCCTCCTCCTCAATTGGAAAGCAATTTCATTCGCATTCTAGGCTACAAAGGGGTACTTCAAAGAAAGTAGAGTCTTCAATGTTAGGGACGAAAGCATGATCTTTGAGAAAAGAGCTCTATACTAGAAGGTGCGAAACCGATGAATAGGTTGTCCGTAAAGCATTAGTTAAATAAAAAAGCAAAGCTAAAAAATAAGGTGCAGGAGCAACAAAGAACAGTGCCATCAAGCTATCTTCAAAAGAAGATAGATTAGGACTTAACAACTTTCAACTTTCTTTGTCCATTCATCCATAGAAATGACCTATCCTTCAACTTATGTACTCCTATTTTTCCGCCTTTTTTTGATGGTTCGGCAAAAATAATTAGACTCGTATAGATCAGCTCGATTTCTTATTCCAATGGATGGGGTCTACTATCCTACATCAAATAAGGTTAAATAAGTCCCTTCAACTTCAAGCGAAAAGTATATGAACAATTGCAAGAGGAAAGGGCTCTTAAAGTCTTACCCAACATCCTCCTCTGTATTTGGAATTGCCATGCATACTTTTAAAACGCTGTTTCACCACCCCGGAGCATATAGATTCACCTATCGATGAACACTCAAACTGAATGCACTCATCCTTTTGAGCATAGGGACGCGAGAACCAATCCAAGTAATCAACCGCTTTTCTTTTAGAAAATCTGCCTCCAACAAGATAGGATGACACCCAAAAGCCATACAGTGCAAGAGTGCTCACATTTGTTTTCAAGACTTGGCAAATATAGGCAACAGGCCACGGCAATGTTGAGTTGATGCAAAATCAAAGAATATTTAGGAGGAAAAGTGAATGTCAATGCAGTATAACAATGAGGAAGCTTCATCTCTCAGTGCTGTTAGGTAACAAATGTGCTCTTTGTTACAAACACGAATCTTCTAGCATCCAAAAACACAGAAAGAATATTTTCAGGTTGTATACAAATATTAGAAGCTAACAATTGTTCAGAACAAGTGACACAAGCATCCCCTGCTAGATTTTCAAGCCAACCATTAGGATCACCTCAATTTTACATCATCATAACTAAATAATTCAACTCTTTACAAGTTCATTCTTGTTGTAAACCACCCAAAAAAAAAGTTTCTCTCACTTCTCTCATCCCACCCAATTTTCGCATCTGCTCTTGTATTCACGCTAATTTCACATTCTGAAATGCGCTCTCCTAAATTTACACAAGTTTTCATTCCACCCTGCACTGTCTTCCCATCTTTTGTGAATGAACATACAAGAACAGACAAGGGACTTACGTGTGCTTGGCATGACTTTAAAAAGTTTATGGTTCTTTCTACCCAACTTATAAGCTTATGCCACTTCTATGTTTGTAGATTGGGCATTGCCTTCAACGAATTTAGCCTTTGACTTTGCTGCCCGTGAACCCCTTGACGACGAGGAAGACTTGGGTGAGGAAGTCGATCTGTTCTTCTTCCGCTTTGGTTTCTTTGGGATATTGGGAAGGTCGGTGGGTGGTATGTCTCTGAACATCTCAGATGCAGGTTGTTGGTGCATAGATTCTCCAAAATCTGTATAAAAGATGTTACAAGAGGGAAAAAAACGAAAAAAATGAAACCACCAGAATGAGGAACGGAGCTTCATTAATTGATTTTGTTCACAAACGATACAAACAAGAGAATCAACATAATGGCCAAAAAGTTCCTCCCTTCACCCCTATCCATTTTTCTATCACTCGTACAAATGGGCTTAAATCAATGGGGTAAAGAGAACTGAAAACACAATAAGGGATAAATTTTAACTCATAGATGAACTCGAAAATGGCAATTAACACAAGGGACTCAGAGAGAAACCTTAACTTCAACATGTAAATGGCCACGACATTAGCATGAACCAATAATTTTGAGATTAATAGATTTAGTACCAGAAAATTACATGAAAGCAGCAAGAAAGAATATTTCTAAAGCCATTTCACTTCTGATTTTGTTTATGCTTGGCTCAGCGGCATCAATCTGGAAAAAGGGCCCAAGTATATAATGTACTCCCCATTTCCCTAGAGGTCTGATCCGAGTTATATCAGTGTTCAACCATTTGAAGGACAAAACAAGTTTCACTCAGTGATATAAATTTGCTACACATAACATTCAGCGGTAGCACAGTTATCTCCAGACCAAACCTCAATCCCTTGCAACCAAATATATGATTACTGAGGTCTTCCTTTGTTTCACAGGTAATGATAATGGTGATTGACATGTCTCATGTAGGATGAAAACCCATATAAAGGTTAAATTTATTTTAATCAACAGTAATAATGATTTGCTTAGTATTATGTTTACAGTGATATGTCTAATCTACTCCTAAAAGGAAAAGGATGGGATCCACTAAGCTGTAGATGGGATCCAATGGAAGGATAAACCCTTGCTTCCGCCACTCAAAAACTTGAATTCCTCACTTTTTTGGTGACAATCATAGACCTGACCAGCCAATGATGTGCTTAGTTGATAATACAAGCTTAAAAAAGGTACATCATTTTCTTGATAGGACTTTGGTACCAAAGGAGTTATGCTACCAAAGTTTACCGTTTGTCGGGGTCAATTTACATCTAAAAAAGTTAGGATTGATCCTAATGGTATAGATTCATCAAATTGAATTGTAACCTCACCCTTTAATTCCCTTTTTTTTCTAGACAACCGTTTAGCATGCAAGATCTAGTCAAGCCCACTAGTCAACTCATTTAAGACACATAAACCCAAATAGTTTCCTTTCCATGACCATTCATTAGTAGATTCCCTTATTTGAACAAGCTTCTCGTGACAGATGAGACAAACTGTTCCTGTTGGGGAAAAGAATCTCGAAACTGTCATAAGATGACGAAGTACAAATGCAACTATCCATTGGTTGGGGACAAAACTATCACATTTATTTCAACATTTCAACCCGTGAAAAGGCCTTTTTTGACTTTGTCTGGTTAGGAACATTGCACATGATATCAACAGGAGACCAACTGCCTCTGACTCTGTGATCTTCTGTTTGTTTTTGTTTTTTTGCTCTTTTTTCCTCAACCCTCAATGTATCCTTAGCAATTACCATAAAGGCATTCCCAAAACTGTTAGTTTCTCACCAATTATTTTAGGTATATCATGAATGGAGCAATCTATAGTTACGTTACTCTTTTAGATGAAAAGTGAGAAAACAAACAAAATAAATAAGAAGAAAAAAACCAAACCTTGAGAGGACCATGGAGAGAGAGCAGAACCAGAATTACCAATGGATGTTGCTGCAAAATCTGGGCCCGTCTTGAATTCATTCATCTACATTTTTACACCAAAATGAGACAACATAAAATTATATCTCTGAGAGAGAGAGAGAGAGAGAATACTTACCCAACTAGGGGCACTACCAGAGGTACCATCCCACCCAATGTGAGCCACATGCTTAACATCTGTAGGGTACCCAATATCCATCTCACGCTCCTTCACAACTGCAAAATACCCATTTTCCACCTTAGCCCCAAATCACCAAAACCCATTACAATATACAGAAGAACAAAAACCAAAAATGCATACATAAGCATATGAGAGAAAGAGAGAGAGAGAGAAGGGGGGCGGGGAGGGATAGGTGAAGGAAAGTACCAAAGATTTGGGAGATGTATTTGAATCCTTTATAGATGCCTTTCATTTTGGTTCCCATGAAGAAAGCTACAGAGGCCCAATCCAACAGCCCTCTTTTAAGATATGAGGCCAAGAGGAGGAGAAACAACACCAATGTGAAGAAATGGTTCCTTGGCCTGTCAAAAAAGCAAACTAATTAAATGGGTATCCGAAATATGTAACCATTTTTTTATCAAAAATTAAAGCCTATAAGGCTCTTGGGTATCAATTAAAAGGTGTGCAAGAGATGAGCTTTTGGAACAGTTTGCCTATTTGATGAGATTGGTATATATCCATTGATTACAAAGCAAATAAATGCTTCAAGCCTAAAAACATTCAAGGCCCTACAAACATTCAAGGCAAAGGATAAAGATTTCTAATGTACCTTTTCAGAGAATGATTGAGATAATAGAAGAGAGGAGATTCAAAATAGAAGCTGCTTCTCCTCTCCTTCCAGCTAAATTTCCCATCTTTCTTCAAATTTTGTTGATAATTGCATGTCACAACATGCATGCGAAACAACCCAGATGGAATGAGGTTCAAGTGCTTGTTAATGGGCTCAGCGAAAAAGAGAACAATCTTGAAGCTGAGCAAGAAAAATATGGGAAAGAAAGAGAAAAGGAGAAGAAAATGGCAGTTATTGGTGTCCCAAAACTGGTAAGTTGGGGAGGATGATATGAGGAATGTATCTGTATATCGAAAGAGTTGTCCTGAGGAGGAAAGAGAAGGGAACAAAGAAGATGAAGAGAACAGAAGAGAAGAGACGAGAGAGAAAAAAAACAAAAAGTGGACAACCACGAGAACCTCCCAAAGGAAGGTTGAGGGATGGCTTTGATGTATATGAACCAAGACCGGAGAGTACAATCAAAAAGATAAAAAAAAAAAAAAGTGGTCAGATTTTGTATTTGGGAGTCAATTGGGGTAATAAATGTCATTATTACTCGTGTGGATTTTGGTGCACTCGTACTTTGTTGTTGAACGAGCAATTTACGGGTCTCAACTCCTTTTTCAATGGGTAAAAAAGTCTTAAAAACACAGGATTAATTACACATTACCCAACTCAACTATAGTTTATGACACTGAACCTCTTTTCACTTTGTAACTACAAAAATTTAGATCTCATTTAATGAGTTTTTCTACATTTATCTTTTTGGTAGGTTATCACTATGTATTATGGAAAAAAAACTCACTTATATGTTATAAGTACCACTCAAATTATCAATGAATAGATCATCGGGCGAATCTCAATTGATAAATATAATAAAAAATTAATAATTTTGCTCTAAGTTTTGAGTCCATTAACTTCGAGTCCACACCCTTGGATAATAAGGGTCGCATATAATCAACCTCATCATATATTTTTTTAAGGAGAAGTCTATGGATCGGAAAAAAATTGATATCATACTGCTATTTATAAATTTTGTGAGGTTTTTTACAATCTTTAAGAATTATTTATATTTTTTGGGAGTTATTTACAAATTTTGAGAATTATTTATAATTGTTGGGGATTATTTATAAATTTTGGGTGACATTTACAACTTTTAGTACTGCTTATGGTTGTAAATTACCTCCAAAAATTGCAATTTAAACCATAAAAGTAGTGAAGTGATTTTTTTTTGATCAAATCCTAACCACTGAACCTAAGAGATTCAGGGCTAGGAAAGGATTTATACTAATACACACACCCAAAGCTATCCGATGTGAGATAGCCCAGTCCCCCGACACCCCCGCGTGATTGCCATGACGGCAAGGCTTTTGGCCCAAAGTGTGGGTTTCCAGCCCAACATCGGACGCTCCCTTAGAAAGGAGGGACGTCTGATTTTTTTGATCAAATCCCAACCACTGAACCTAAGAGGTTCAGGGCCAGAAAAAGAATTTATATTAACACACACACCCAAAGTTATCCGATGTGGGATAGCCCAACAAAATGATTTTAAAAGTTGTATACATGTTTTTTTTGGGTAACCAAACCTACAAAACTTATATCTAAACCCAAAAACTAACATTTAGTAATCATTTAGTGGTTGAGACTAATATTTGATAATTCAAAAGTTTTAAATTTAATCTCTTTTCATATTCTTAAAGGTTAGTCATTCTAATCCCTTTAGAGCATGCTCTCACTCAACTCAAACCACGATGATCAATCGCTGAACTTGATAAAGTTATTTACAAGCCTAGACACATTGTAACAAAAAAAAAAACCCCCACAAAACTTATAAAATTTGGCGATGCAATCCCGTAGTTTTTTCCTTTTTTTTTGTAGGTTGAATATCGATATAATTGCCAGAAGTTTTTGTTTGTCTTTCCTGGCATCAACATGAAAATGGTATCTTTGGATATTATTGTCATTACTATTATTTGCAAATGGAATTATTATAATCAGATTTGTTTCCATATGTGTATCCCATTGCCTGGTCAGTTCATGTGGTTGGATCCTTCCAATCTCCACCTAATTGTTAGGTACTTTTATGCAAAAGATTTGTTGATGGTTGGAGCCACGTTTATTGAAGTTGTTGCTTGGAGTGCAATACTTACTTGGGATTTTACATTACCTGATGTGGAAAAGTGTTGCTCACTTTCAAACACACTCATGGTTGAAGTATCAATAACCTGATTTGATCGGATTTTGATTCGAATTCAATTAATTGTATATAAATTTGTATTTCTTGCTTGACAACCAAAATCAAATTCGGAAGCACGATATCATATTTTAAGATTTTATGTTTTGACATGGAATACATTTGATGAAATTGGGTTGAAGTACAGATATAATTTTCTAAAATTGATGTAAAATCGAATAGTTTGAATCAGATCATAAATGCAAATCAAATTTTGGCCTATAAAAATGAAATTAATCAAATATTTGAATTGGATTTGGATTGATTGCAATTCAATCTAAAAACGATCTATTGATAGGCGTAAATTCCATTAATCAATCTTGAAAATCATGTTGAAATTCTCTTAAAAACAAAGGTCAGCAAAGATGATTTGTGGGTGGAATGGTTGAAGTAGACCATTAATCTAATGAAGATTACAACCTAAGTCAATGTTTGTATGGTTGGCTTACACTGAGTCTAATGGAGATGAGAGATACAAATGGTTGACTGAGTGAAAAGAAAAATAACATTGTTGGGATATTCTATTTTATTAGAAAAAATAATACATACATTATTACCCTTTTCTTTTCTTTTTTTCCTTTGGATAAGTAATTAATCAATAAATCGATTTAATGTCAATTTATTTGGGGCAATTAATTCAATGATAGCTTAAAAGTTCAAGCAATTCATGATAGTACCCCATATATTTGCTCACACACACACAAACACTTGAGGCAAGCATATGCCAATAATTTTCAAATTGATTGAGACCACGAATGACAATAATGAGATGAGAAAAGTACATAAATAAAAAGGTGACGCCAATAATTATTTTCGGTTGACAAGAATGATATAGGTCATGCACTATTACAAAGAGAGGAACAATAAGTTTTGAACCTGTGATCTTAAAGTCTAACAATAGGGGTGATTAATGGCCACCGTTAACCTCGACAAGAATGATAGATCATATATCATTAATACCACAAACAATGTTGCTGAGAATACAAAGGTTTCAACCATAGTTGAGGCGGAATATGTCATTCTGCACAAAAAAAGCTCCTTCTAGTGTGGGAATCAAGTGAAACATCTGCAACATGAAACAACAACATTCCAAAAACATATCATCCTTCAATTTTAGTTCATCAAATGTTTATAAAACGACCCTCAACCTTCCGACCATGATGATTGAAATAATTTACAATCATAACTTTGTCATATCGTGGACGTGTTTGCATGGTATAACCTCCATTTTTAGGGTTGAATCTCACCGTCGCATAATGGTAAAAGGGGTTACGATAATAAATGGAATTTATGAGATCGTGGATTATCCTACTACATTGTACGGTCGATGTGCCTTTGAGTCAATCCTAGGGTTGAATTTCACCGTCATATAACAACACTGGTCCCCCAGTTATAAAAATGTGTATGTACTATATGTATTCTCCCTAAAAGAGCTTAATTTGCTAAATTACACAAGTTATTAATCTTGCTTGAATGTTAGCAGAAGGAATCTATGCCAAGAATAGTTGGATGGATATGAATGGATCATATGGACAGCCCACAATGGCCACCAAATGTGCACCATGAACTTCAAAAACCCGAGTTTTGGCTGATCAGATCCGTTTAATAAATATGTTAATTTAAAGACGACACGAACTTAACATGGTATAAATGCGAGTATGACTATAATGGGTCAAATATAGATATAATAAACACACAACAGTTGAAATGACGCAACACAATACCAACCCTGATCGACAAACACACACAAGTGTGTGTGTGTGTTGGGGGAGGGGGTAAGAGAGAGAGATACCTGACTAAACCTTAGTGGGTAGTCCTCTCCTTGCAGTTGGAGGCTGCCACTGACAAAGACAATGATGCCGCCAGCGAAAGCCGATGGCTGAGAATCAATGGTGCTAATCAGATGGTGGCACTGGTCGAATGGCAACTGATTTAGCTTACTAGAAATGTCATCAACTCCTTGTATGATTTGCCCCTCAAATGTGAGGATGGAGGTTGGTTGGTAGAGAGAGGAGAGAGAGGCCCGATCGTTATCGAATAACTGGTAGTAGTGATCCGCAAATGCCCTTCCCACCATTTCAGCTTGCTCTTCCATCTCTCTCTCTCTCTCTCTAGTCTCACAAGACATGAGAATTTAAAGGAGAAATGGGAGTGCTTTAAAGTAAAGAACATTTAGACCAAGTGCCAATAAAGAAAAAGATGACAATGTGCAAGGGTAATTAGAATATATGAAAGGCATCTACGGTGCTGCATTGGTACGCCAAGTTCTGGAAAAAAAAAGTTGAAATCCATATAAAGAGTTGGTCGAGCATCTGCGACGCCGCCCAGTTTCAGAGGCTTTTGGCCGACCAAAATCACTTTTTTGCTTTGAGAACCCTAAAGATTCACAGATTATCAGAAAATGTCCTACTGTATGAGTAAAGATTATCATCACAACAACCTTGCTCGGATAATGACATTATCTCCCCTCCCAGAACGAGCCATGGCTTGATGGAGCTGCTCATAGGACAGATCATAGTACATACTAAAATCAAACAAGCACTTATTCCCCCTACCGGATAGCTGTTAGCAGTTCAAATGGTTCTCTACAAAGATGTTTCGTCGTTATGGGTATTAGATAGTACTCCAAATTCGAGAAAATCAAGGCTAGCTATGTGGCCAGGTATGGTTCGAAGACTCACAGACCGTTTCCTAGTAGATCTCAGGGATGTCCAGGTATGGTTCGAAGACTCACAGACATGTTGTGATGTCCAATAATTCACTGTCTGGTGTACCTCCATTTCACCACCCGCTGGATTTCGTCCATCAATTTTTTCTGCATCAATTGAAGTAGTGCAAGTAGATGACAGTGGCTAGAGTATTAATGGGAAGAGGGAACCTAAGTTCAGAGAACAGTGGCAAGAGTATAAGGACTAGAAGCTGAAGACATCTAGACGCTTTGAAATTTTGGCTAGTGTGATCCTTGATCCTGGTTTTTGCTCTGCATGTACTGCACTACTACAAAGAAGTAAAAACAAATCCTGCAGACAGACTTCAGAAAAAGAGCTACCCTTAACACACGTACCAAACCAACAATATGTCCATGTCCCTTTTCTTGCGTCTTTTCACCCACATTCGGTCTTGCCAAGGGTGGGGTTGCACTATCCCCACTCGACTGATGCAGCTAACAACCCCCTTTGTTCCCCTTAAGCATCTAAAACAATTAGTTAATGAGATTGGCCAACAAAATAGGGAGCCACGGAAATGAAGAATAATCGCATAACAGAAAATTCAAACTTACTTTGATAAATCAATCACCCTAGTGATTATGCAAGTATATAAGATTAAAAAAAAACTAGTCTCCAAAAAGCATAGCCACCCACACATAGATGAACAATAACATGAAATCCATGTTAACAAAACGAAAGTTTCCTTTGCTAGATAATGTGCTGGGACACCATGAGCCACCACATCAGACATTTCAAAACATAAATCGAAGCATTTTATCTCAAATGTTGGTCACATCAGACACATTTTTATCTCACATCCTTTCCAATAAGCCTTTTGCGACTTTGCCTGAAGATATTCCACAAACCGAAACAATACCCCCTCCAAAAACTTTGAAAAAACTAAATTCCATTATATAACTTGAATGTCATTGCTGAATATCAATCTAACACAATCTTGGTGTTACTGAGATCTCATGATATAGTTCTTCCAAGAAAAAACACGGGCAACAAGAAGATATCTTTGTAAAAGAACAAATTTCAATTTACTAATAGGAACTACCAAAATTGTTGGAAATACCACATAATGATCATCACATGTGATTTGTTCATTCTTCCATTCACCTTGCCCGTCTTTTTTCTAAAAAAACAGCACAATAAAATGTGCAAATGTCACAACTTGCAGTGTCAGATAATTCTATATCACATTTGTACTTTTTATCTACTACTCATTTAAACTACATAACTTCAACAAAACTTACAGGATTCAAGAAGCTTTCAAATGGAAGGCCAACATTGTGTGTGTAACTATCACAACAAATAACAATCCAACAGCATTAAATTGTTTGTTACAGCAGTTAGAACTTGGTAAATGTAGCAAGACATCAATAATGATGCTGTAGTTTAGGAATTGCATAGAATCAGAAGCTGAAATTTAACTAGTACACAAATGTTTTGAGCAAATACTAAGCATCCATCCAAGTACCAACAAGCAGAAATTTAAGGTCTGGCCTATTTTGTATCGATATAGTGAATAGTTCAAAATCTCTTGCCAACAACTGGAGACTTCACGAATTTGTTCTCCACACTACCAACTCGAAGGCCAATAGGCATGAATGCCATACCCAGTCTTCCAATTATCCAAGACAACAACCTTCCTGACAGCCCAAAACGAAACCAACAACGCCACAATCATCATCACCCTCTGCACAGTCCTGTTCCTCACTCCAACCAGTCCGTGTGTCATAACAGCCAACATCAACCCCACAATGGTGTACAAAGACCCAACTGCAAGCCCCTCGGCTCCCAATTGCATCCCAGACCCCTGATAAAAGAAAATCAACTTTGACGGATCATTTCTATCCGCCAAAAACATCGGCATTTTCCTAATTATGTTATGCATAGTCCCAGCAACACTGAAAAAATACACAAACACGGCCCCAGATAGCCACACTTTCCAATCATGCAAAAGGGTCTCACCAGCTATCACTTTTTTCGCAAAAAACGGCAACGAAGTCGCAATAGCAGCTACGATAAACATCAGCTGGGCAGTAGAAATAAAGGGTGGTCGATGAATTGGACCTACAACAAGCTTGGTTTTGGATTCTACAAATTCAGCCATGGATTCGGCGAGACGGGAAAAGTCTCCGGCGTCCATTTGGATCGAATCCTGTTTGAGATTCTGGGCAGTGGGGGGAATAAGACGGATGTGAGGGAGGGCATTGACACCGAATTGGGCAAAGGTGTTTTGGGACTCTTTGAATTCGACCTCGCAAAAGAACAACTTTTTGTGATCTGGGTTGTCTTTGTTGTTGGTGATGAAGGAGGAAGCGACGAGAGAGAATTCGGATTTAAGTGAAGGGAGATGGAGATCGGATTTGGAGTGGAGTTGTTGGGCATCAAAGAAGATGATGAGAGAGAAGGATCTTGGTATTTTCGGAGAGAGGATGTGAAGGAGGAGGTGATCTGTGAAGTGGATGACGCCAGACTGGGATTGGGATTGGAGGGTTACGAGTTCTGATAGGATCGATTCTGGGTCTGAGGTAGAAAAGGGTTTGACGGGTATGGTGAGAGAGAGAAGAGTGATGAAGAGAAAGAGGTGGGTTGTTGATCTTGCAGAGGTCGCCATTGTTGTTGGTGTGTGGTTTGCCCCGGGGGTTGAACTAGCAAGGGTTTTGATGTTAGCGAGGTAGAGAGACTTGAGACGACTTTAGATGCGGTTGAACATTTACATTGTGTTCAGTTACCAGTTGAGTAACGCCAGCTCAGCATAAGTTTGCCTTGTCACAGATCCAGATTATTACTAACTTTTCTCATAAAATGAAACCAAAATAATCTTTAGGGCTAATTTCGCTTTGTACCCTAAAAGGTGTTTGAATTTTTAATTTATATCAAACTTTAAAAATCTTAATTCGTACTTTCAATATTATTAATTGGTACAAATGTAGATCTGACTCGTACTGCTGTTCAATTTCTCGTCATAAATCGAAGCACGTGAATTATAAATACTTCAACATAGAGTTATGTTTTTTTTTGATAAATATATAAGTTTATATTTAAATTCACAGACTGTTGGTCTATCATGTAAATTGCATATGATAGGATTAACTTGCATCTAATTAATAAAATCATATTTTTGATAATAAAACGGTGTCAAACTGATCACAGACGAAAATCTACAGCAATAGATATACTTCATTTTCATGCCTGAAGCACTGACATCTTACGTTATTGCCCCCTGCTGTTGAATCTTAAAGTCACGGATTTAATGTATACATAATGATTGTGCAAAAATACCTCATTTGTGTAATGAAGGAGGTAGAAATCAGTAATTCATGAATGGCCTAATACTGCTCACGTCAAGGAATTGAACCAAAACGAATTTTCGGGGAGGAGGGTGAGGACCAGCATCAGAAAAATGACCAAGGAAGTTTCATTTCCGTAGGGGTGATGCTGGTGTAAATTGAGCAAGATTTAAGAGGTTCAGCAAAGAAGAGAAACAATAAAGCTAACATACCCAGCAAAGAACTAAATTGTAAGGGATATTACCAGCTTTGGGGTCTCACCCTCCACGAAGAATTTCCGCTGACTTGCGCGTGTTCAACAGTAGTCTTTACCCCTCAGTCGCATGCAGGCTTTGTCTCACATCGACTGAGAGTCGTCTCCCCCACTCCCATATAGGCTTGGACCTCATATGGAGCGGGTGAGACCCCGAAGCAGATAATATCTTTTACATAAATCTACAGATGGAAAATAATAAAGAGAAAAACAACCAATACATAGTATTAAAATGAATGTATGTAACCACATTCAAAACAATCAACGAATAACAGGAAATATACAAGGTTCAGCACTGATGAGAATTGAGAAGGCAAAGAAAAACTATCATCTATCATTTCGTTTAAGAAATGAGTTCAAAAGTTCATTATCATACATCTCTCGACAAATAATTATGAACACCATTACTTTCCGGAAAAAATTATGTACATGCCTACCACCAAAATTCCATTCCCATTACTGAAACCAGTAATCAAGAGCCTGCAGATATTGTCACATGCCCTGCAAGGCATGATATAGCTAGAGTGTAAATGAACATCGCCGAATGTATGGCATGCAAACATCAAGGGCAACAACTTGTCATTTAAAACCAGATATCAATCGTCTATATCTTTTCGCATCAGGTTTAAGCCCCACTTTAAGCATTTCATCATGTAATTTCATGGCTTTTCTGAGTTCCATTTCTTGACAAAGCCCACTTATAACAATTGAAAAGCTTTCACTGCTCAACAAATTTTTCCTTCTCATGTAATCAAACACCCCTAGTGCTTCTTCAAGTCTCCTTAATTTAACAAGTCCATTGAGAAGTACATTATATGTTGTTAAGTCCATAGTACCTTCCAATTTTACCATCTCCTTATGCAATCCAATAGCTGAATCAATCCGTCTGCTAGAGCAGTAATGCTCCACCAATGGGCGAGAGCAAATCCAATCTGGCAATAACCCTTTATCTAAAATTGCATTCAGAAGGTCCTCAGCTTCTCTCCAACGTCTTTTACCACACTGAGAAGCTATATATTTAGACAGTTCTGATGCACATGGGGTAAACCCTTTTTCTATCATATCTCTCAACAATTTACTGACTTCCTCAGATGGATCTTCCTTGCAAAGCACATTCACAAATGCAGTATAACAACTATTGTTAGATACAATTTTCCTTCCCAACATGAGGTGGTACATCCCGATTGCGTCCTTCACCCTGCCTTCTTTGGACAATGCCCTCAGCATACACCCATAAGAAGTGTCATGTAATTCAACCTTCTCATCACAAGCTCGTCTGAAAAACATATCTGCCGCATCTATCTTTCCCAAGTCAGAGAGCTTGTGAATGATTGAATCATATCCTGGGAACGGAAGTTTTGGAAGATATCCCTTCTCCATCATAGAATTCATTACCTTCTCAATCAATTCATCCTCTTTATATTTACAAGCCCCATCAAGAATAGAGCTATAGACATGAAAACCCGGGTTGAATTTCTTGTTGTACATCTCATCTAACTGATTAAATGCAGCTTCAAAATTCCCACTTCTACTATACCTCTCAATGAGTAGATCATACATCACAGAACCATCTATACCCATGTCTAATATTCTAGCAATTCTTTCAAATTTCCCATCTTTACAAAGAATCCGAGCAATTATAGACCATGTGTACCTATTTCCTAAAAGCCCATTTCGAAGCATTGAACAATAAAAACACCAAGCCAATTTCACCTCATCTTCTTGTTGTAACACATTGAGCAATTCATTACAACTCTGAATTGAAAGATAAAGTCCATAGTCTTTGGTTTCCCTAAATATCTCTAAACCTTGCAAATACCAGTTCCTATGGCAATAACATTTAAGAAGAGAACTCAACACAAGGGACTGAAAGTCAGAACCTTTACAAGACTGAATCAGTGAGTCCACGATCTGGGTTGGTGGGTGGTCTTGAATCAATGAATCCAAGATGGGTATAGCGGGTTTGGAGAGCCCGAACCCGAATAGGATCTGGGTGAGTTTGCAGTGGGTTCTGAGGTCTGGTTGGAACCCCAGGTTTGCTTTGGCCCAGTTGAAGAAGGAGAGAGAGATTTGAGGGTTGGTTTGGGTCTTGTGGAGGACTTGGAGGAAGAGAGATGGGGTTAGCTTGGAAGAGAGGTTCAGGGTTTTGAGAAGTGGACCCCAATTGTATCTCTGCAAGAGAATAGAGGAGATTTGGGAGACCAATAGGGTTTGCTTTAATTGGTTCCTCCAATGGAGGGTTGGTTTTGTTGTTGAAGTTGAGAGTGATTTGGTGAAGAGATGAGGTCTGTGAAGATGCATTTTCGTTCAATTTGCTAGTTTTCTGCATAGCTACTGAAAAGGGAGCTTCAATGTTGGATTAACTATCTCTCCTATTCTTTGGTCCTCTTCTCCATTTTTATGGTGTCGTTTTAACAGAATTTAGAGTGAACTACACATGTAACTATATAATTTAAAGACTACATGTGTAGTTGACTCTAAAGACTACATGTTTTTATCTTTTTGTATTATATAGTTACATGAGTAGTATATTCTAACAGAGACAGACAAAAAATCTCAATTGACATAATTAGAGAGTTCAGACTTAATTGATACAAAAAAAATAAGGATTTAATTGCCGTGAGAGTCATAGTTTAAGAATCATATGTGTAATCTTAGCTTTTATTTCATATTTCTCCGGTCATGATATTTAGTAAAAATTATAGTTAATTATAGTGAAATAATTTTATTTTAAAAAGTATTAAACAATTGATAATTAATTAGTATAGTGGAGTGATTACATTGCACATGTGGCATAATTTGATTGAGTAAAACCTTAAGTAAATATAATCTTAAGAAAGAATTGAAATGAATGGATAAAAAAAAAACTTTATTTAGAGACGCTGCTATAAATTTCAAAGTGTATCAAAACATTGCTAATGTGCTACTAATTGAGAGACTTCAAGAAGTGTGGGTGAAGTGAGAGATGAGAGAGACAGATAGATGTTCTGCTTGCTAAAAAGTAAGTACTTAGCCATAAAAATTTATGTATATTTAGAATTCTTATAGATTGTACTATTGAATAGTCGTAAGCAGATAATATGAATATGAAAATAACACCTATGAAATGTTTAATATATATTAAATGACAAAATTATTAAAAAAAATTATGCGATTCTACACTATAATATTGAACATCTTTACTATGACACTATATTCACTACAAGAAAAAAGGATTTTTCGGCAGTAAAATGTTGTCTTAAAAAGTCTATTTATCGTCACAAATATTTTTTGTGGCCCAATTGTCTTGCCATAATAAGTGTAGTCTCAAAAGGTTTTTACGAGAACAACAGTTTGTCTTAAATAGCATTTACGGCAGCATGATCCTGTCATAAATAAGTTGTCAAAAAAAATCCGACACTTCTGTTTTTATTACGGCGGCAAAAGTGCTGACTCAAATACTATATTTAGTTGTCGTAATAAATAGAAGATATATTTATGACGGCAACAATGTCCCCACAAAAAAAAATATTTTTTTAATTATTATAGACCATTAGTAATCAATGTTATATACTCTGTGCATATATAGACTCAATACAACTTTTTTTTTTAGTGGGGGAAGGGGAAATGAGACTTGAACCCTTGACCTCAAGAAGATAAAGCTCCCACAATGTAAGGAACACCATTAGACCAAAGACCCATTGGTATGCATATAACTACCCAATTTAATATATAAATAAATATAAAAGTAAATATAATCAACATTTCCAAAAACATAGAAATATTTTCATATAAAAAAAAAACAATCCCATGAGTTAAACAAAATATAAAAGGTAAATTACACTCACATCCCTGACATTTGGATTTATTACACAAACATCCCTTCACTTTTCAAAAATTATACTAAGACCCCTTGACATTTGAAACTTATAACAATCACACCCCCTCTAACTAACAGACGTTAGAATGACTAACAGTCAAAACTGATGTCATTGATATTAATTCCTAAAATACTAAAAATACCCTCCAAAGTCTCAAAAATTTATTCCATCTCTAATTTATCATTTGTCTATTTTATATTTCATATATAAACTAAAATTTTCTCAATTAAATGTTATATTTCACATTTAAATGTAAATTAATATTAAATGTTTAATTAACCACCCACTACCACTTCCACACCATGGAACCACCACCATATTTTCCTAAAAATCACCACCACAGCACCACATACTCCTCCTCCTCTCTCTCTCTCTCTCATACACAGAGCACCACCACTAGTAACAGAGTAACCTATCACCGGTCCACCACCTCCAACTTCATTTTCATCTCCATAAACACAAAATAAAAAATAAAAAAATCATACAACACCACAACAAGAACTTGGTTAATTTGCAGCTCCAAAAACAACAGTTTGAATGCGTTAATCCAAAGAGACCAATACATTAGTGGTCAATGGAAGCTCATACTCTCTTCATCTGAACAACAGCAACAAAAAACAAACCCAGATCTACACTCAAAGCCACCACCGACCACCACTGACATTCACCGCTGCAACAAATCATCCCCACATAGTTTTGTCAAGAATGAACATGTACAGACCCCCAATGGGTAATTTTGGATGGTTTATTTCATTGAGAGAAAAAAGATTTGGGGTAAAGATTGCAAACCCTAATGGGTGATTTTGGATGGTTGAGGTAGTGGTGTTGATGAGTTTCTCTATCTCGGGTGGGATTCCAGTCGATGGATGTGTTGACGGTGGACTCTATTGTTGCGATTAGGTCTTCGACAATGGTGCTAGTGATGGGTACTAATGACTCTATTATTGTGATTGAGGGTCTGCTATATCGCCAAAGAGAGAGAATGGGAGAGAGAGATAGAGGGCTGGATAAGGGGTGGTGTGGTTGCGTCGCTAGGTATTGGGTGGTGTCTGTGTGTATGTATATATGTATGTATAGATGCATATACACACAGAGATGGGCTGAGGGGAAGAGAGAAAGAAGACTGATGAACAAAGGGGCAAAATAATTTTTTTATTAAGATAGTTAACTCGATCTAACTATTGGGGTGCCAGTGTAATTTTTAAAAAGTGAGGGGGTGTATGTGTAATAAATCCAAATGTCGGGGGGTGTGAGTATAATTTATCCAAAAATAAAATATGCACTTTTATAAAACATAATTATTTATGAGTACAAGAAATTAATGTAAAAGTTAAACATATTTTTCGAACCATTTACTCTCTCAGTGACATTTAAAAAAAATATAAAATTATTGTTACTATACTAACATAATATTTATATACATATATACAATAAAGAACTAAAAGAAGTTAGAATATACATTAGCAGAGGGCTACGCAATATTTTTCTGAACGACTTGCCAAATTATGTAAATGACATATAAACGAGTCATATCGTATACATTTCTTTTAATTAGTTTCATCAATACCTAATTCGTTTATAATCGTATCGTGAGGGTCCACTCATTTACTAAACATGTGCTTTAAAGAAAACTCAAACCCACTGATTTTATGTCGTGTTAACAGGACATGTCATATATTGACACCCCTAATTTTGATATAAAAACTTGACTTTGTAGAGTTATATTTTAATCTTTACGTGTCATCCTTTGATATATTTTATCTCAACTTCTAATCAGTTTCATAGGCGAAGATTCAATAGTGAGGAACGTCCAGAGCTTACGATCGTTGCGAGATGCACATACAATTTGATCTTTTGAACGAGAGGAGACACAGTAAAACCAGCCCTAGAGCTCGATCATTAAAATAATGGCCTAGCTTAAAGAAACTGATCAAGATCATGGTAGGGACAAAGATTTGAACAAAGATACCAGTTGAAATGAATGTTATGGATATAATGGGAGCTCCAAGAACTGAGTTGCAAAAATTGCAAGAGTTGTCTAACTTTCATCTCCCATCTAATGGATACTTTCTTTATCTACAACAAAACTATGATGGAGGAGGATCGATCGTGGAAATGATACCATCCATGTTGCTAATGGGGATGTCATATAAATTTTTAAAGGCTCACTTGATCAAAACACCAGGCAACCAACTCAATACATGGGTTGTTTCCTATTGGATTCTTGAAAGACTCTTTTGCCAATACTTGGATCGGAGATGTGATTTGAAGGTGATTGCACCGGTAATGAATCAAAGGTATGGTTTACAATTGATTGAGAATGTATGGTTGAAACGATTTTCATGCTAAGGACGTTATAATTGTCTTGGAAGTTTATGAATTAATTGAGTTAATATGATTGAAATGATTCTTGATAATATAATTATCTTGAAAGTAAAAAATTTATGTCCCATGGTTCAATCTTTTCAGGCAGGTGGAAATTGGTCTAGCTATGAGGCAACCCCTTGAGGCCCGATCATGAAGTATTTATTCCTATGAATACTCTAATTTTTGCCCAAATAACCTATTTTTGACCAAACTTGAAAAAAAAAATTAGTTGAAATGCGCGTAAGTTTAACCAAAACAATCACGACCATTAAAAAAAAAATGATAATTCTATGTGTACCAAAAATTACACCAAATTAACTACATTCATTGAATCGATGATGAAACCCATTAATCTAACGGTTATAAATCATTTGGTTTAAGTTTTGGTGCACATAACATTACTCGAAAATAAATAATAATAATTGAATGTCTCTTGTTAGATTTTGTCTTGAGAACTCTAAGGATAAGGGTAAAGAATGTAATTCTCCCTTGGAATCACCACGATCAAGATAACCATTTATCTTTCACGTAATAACCGGGAAATTAACCTGAGATTCCTAAGCAAATGGACCATTTCTCTCTCTCTCTCTCTCTGTTCGTCTGGACCATTTTCTTCTATACCGAGTTCTCTCGTTAATCAGGTAATTAATCATAGACACGTACAATCCATATTGTTGATGTGTAGATACATACGCATTCATATACATGTCCATATATGTTGTATTGGTTTGGCTACTGCTTTTTTATTTTTCATTGATCTTCATGTTTTAACCTCCATTATTTCATCTGGGTATTATTTATTACTCGAAAAATTAATGTTCTTTCCACAATTCTTTTTTTTTTTATTTCAAATTAAAAATCTCCCCCCCCCTTGAAGTTGCTGTTTTCATTTTTCTTTCATTACTATTTTCTCATTATAAAAGGGCATACCCAATGCTCGAGACTCGCCGCTGCAGGGTGGGGGGAAGGGTATAGGTGACATTGTTAAGATCAACCAATGGGTATTGCATTTACGTAAATTTCAGGAATCTACATTGTCCAGATGCAAATATATGTTTGAGCAACATATTTTTGATGCACTTTTCAACATATTTTTAGAAATATTGGATCTTCAATGACAAGAATATGCAAGTTTTCTCTTTTTGATTAAGGATGTTAGGAAGAAACTAAATAGTCAGATTATAGATAAAAACACAAAAACTAGAATTAAATATACGAAAAAACGGGGTTTTGATTAGAATTTCAAGGAGTATACAAGGGGATTGCTTGTCAACATCTGGCATATAAAGTTTGATTTTTATAATTGTAATTGAGTTTTAATTTTAGTATGACAACATAATTGAGAATGTTCGTGCAAGACTTAAACGAGGAGAGTTGCATTGAATAGCTTGACAACCAACGTAAAACTCGTCTGACCAACTATGAACATAAATAGCATTAGAATAAAATGATTGTGATCCGTATGAGGATCTACCATCATAGAATGATGGTTCATGCAAGACTCAAAGGAGGAGAGTTGCATTAAGTAGCTAACAACTAACGTAAAACTCGTCTGACCAACTATGAACATAAATAGCAATAAAATAAAATGGCTGTGATCAGTATGAGGATCTACAATCATAGATCTCAGGAAAAAAGGCATCATAATGCTGTATGCTGTATGCTGTAAATGCATAGAATTCTTTGTGAACTGGCTTAATTTACCATAGAAAACCATTTTTAAGGATAAGGGTCTGGCATGCATGAATTACTAATCTCCTCCATCGATTAACACCCGGAAAGACAAAGATTGTATTCTTAACCTAAAGCTCTACAATGAGCTTGAAAGAGCTCACTAGATTGATGGCAAGCAAAAGAAGCCTTCAAACAATAGCAAGCATGCATAATCTTTTCTTGTTGAGTCATTGAGGAAGAAACTTGTACCGACATTTTCTAATTGAACTCAATTGAGAGACACAGATTTGGTACAATAATCATGAATGGTTGAAGGTAAGAAACTTTGGCCTGGTCCATCCCTAGAGGTTACAATCAACCATGGATTCCAACAGGCTGTAAATCTGGACTCGGGGCTTCCTCTTGCTTTGTAAATGCGGCTGATAATCGAGCCGAGCTTTTAAAGGGGTCCTCTTCATGTATCAAAATGAGGACTTTGTTTCCATCATCTTGTCAACAGAGTTTTTCTTGCTTTTTACTGAGCTTATTCCTGCTTGTTCAAGCATATATCTGGATCTAAGGTTGGCTGATGTTGAACAGTGTACAATTTGCAATTTATCCAAATAATAATTATGCAAATTGCTCTTTTCGCTCCTCCTCCTGCTCCTTTTTTTTAAAGCTTGTTTGGAAAGTTCTAATACTTAGCAAATATGACATATCGGAGAATCGGTTGAAGCTCTTAGCGCTCTACTAATCTAATAAATCAAAAGTAAAGGGATTTTATCATGATCCTATGAATCTTAAGATCTAAAAATGGAAGAACAAGCTCTTTTGGTCACCCCTCTCTCTAGAGGGACGTAAGCATTACTTTGGTTTCATTCCTTTTGCTCTAAGTATACACCTTACTCTGTTTCAAAGAGTAGTTTTTCAAGGAGCTGCATAGCACCTATTTTAGAGTTTTTCTTGGATATCTGTAGAGGTCATATCCGTCTGTAACATCTGAATGCCAACCCTTGAGAGGGGCAAAAAAACGTGGATATGATTACGATTGATATGATTTTCTTCCCTCATTTTTTGGAGGACTATCGCTGAAACTTATGATCTGTTTTTTTAAATGCATCTGAGGACACTTGTAATTGGTAAGTAACTGATGGGATTTGAACTTTGTTTCAGCTGTGAGCATTGACATCTAAGAGGAAAAAGGAATATCTGCTTGTTAGTTTTTTTCCCTTCAATTCTCAGAGCCAAGGTTCATGTCTGATCTTAATATTCAGATCCCTAGTGCCTTCGGTATGTTCATTTTAGTTTTACAAATTGGTAGCCTTTCCTCATGAATAAAGTTGCATTCTTTTGCATCTTCAAGCGGTACTTAGCCTCTTTTGAATATCACAACCACTGGACCTAGCATTTTTTTTTAATACTTTTTATATCAAAGAACCGTCCCAACCACGCTCTTTTTGGGCTCATGGCTACAACACAGGCTCTGGATGCACCCAATATCCCCAGACCACCTGATCATGTAAGCCAAGGCTCTCTTGCGAGAGTCAAACTTAGGACCTTGAGGTAGTAAGTAGTAACCCTTAACATCTGACATCCAATCTACCTTAACGGGCTGCCCTAGCATTTTAGCCTCCTTGGTTTCTTCAACATGTAGAGTTAGAAAGTCTCAACAACAGGTTGAGAGAAAAGGGCAAGGCTTCCAATGTTTTGAATGTCAAGGATTTGGACATATTGCATTGGAATACCGGAATAGAAAGAAGAGAGATTCACCCAAAGACGAGGAGAGCTATGAAGGCCACATGGAGAGACAGTGAAAATGAGTCAAATATGTTTCTTACACTTCATCTCGTTGAGAAAAAAGAGGAGGGGGTGTCGTGTTTGGTGTGGGATGATGAGTGTGTGCAAATCCTAACCTTCCTTCAATGATGACCACTAACATGTACCATCAATTGGGCAAGCTGTTGTTAGTTCTTGCAGTATTTTAGAGTATTTTGTTCTTGATTAGCAATGTGATTGTTGGTGTTTTTCGTACCTTGTACATGTGATCAGATCTATTCGCTGAGGCAAATGCTGTGGAGTCAGGTGCTGGGACAAAGGAGTATGTGCATATCCGAGTACAACAACGTAATGGTAGGAAATGTCTGACCACTGTCCAAGGGCTGAAGAAGGAATTCAGCTACAATAAAATTCTCAAAGACCTTAAGAAGGAGTTTTGCTGCAACGGCACTGTTGTCCAGGACCTAGGACTGGGCCAGGTAAGCATTTGAATATAGGGTAAATCCCATTTTTCCTTCTAAAAGATAGAAACATTCTCAGTTTGCCTCCCAATTGATTAATTTTCTCACATTGCCCCTCAAAGAATAAAAAAACCTTTACCATGTGATCTACCGTCTTATTTTCATTTGATCGTCCATTTGTTTTGTGATACCTTACCACACGTCTTTTTCATACTATTATGTTGGATTATGTCTCTAATCTTCTTGAGTATTGTTCTATTTGATGCAGGTTATCCAACTTCAAGGTGATCAGAGGAAGAATGTGTCAACCTTCCTTGTTCAGGTAATTATACGAATGACATTCTACTTAATGTAAGTTTTTCCTATTGGTTCAGGTATCTTCTTGAGGATTGTTATATTAGCTGGTGAATTTTTTTAAGTTACATTTTGTCCGTAGTCAAATTTGTGACTCTGCCCCTGATTCTAGTCGTAAAATCTGTACTCTTTGTGGTTTTACCAGGCTGGCGTTGTGAAGAGGGAACACATCAAGATACATGGCTTTTAAAAGAGCTCCGTTGGCAGTATATTAGTTTCCCCCCGGGTTGCAACTTCTGTTGTATGCTTGTGATGTAAATTACATTGGCCTGTGGATGTAAAACTATTGCATGAAATACTCAATCCCATGGAAAACTTTTACGCTCATCGTTTGTTGATGTTATTTATCCCTATGTGTAAGTGCCCAAATTTATTGGGCGAGATTATTCTCATCTTACAAATATTTATTCTCACTCCATTTAATTTTGTATAAACTACACCAATGGTTCTAAAGTTTGCCACTTGTTGCACTTTCGTCCCCAAAGTTCAAACATTGAGCCAATTTGGTCCTTGACACTAACAATCGTCACAAAAATAGGCCATGTGTCAATCATGTGCATATCTTCAAGGGTATTTTTGGTATTTCATAATAACCTATGCATCCAAACAATATTATTCTCTATCTGGACAATATTAGACATACACCCAAACATGGATTTTCTTTTTCCCCTCAAACCCACAAATCCTTTTCTCTATGTTCTTGCGTCTGTCGCCCTCAAACCGAACACATCTTTCCTCTCTCAAACCCCAACACACGTAAACACAAAACCACAAAAGCATACACAAAACACAAATCCTTACATGCATACACGCACAAATGCAAGTACGATTTTCGAAGACATCCATAGGCAGTCAAGCTCCAAATAATGGACTCACCCCGAAATTGATCATCAATCATCTGAGTATTAGACCCCCAAATTTTGGATCAATGAAAAATTAGGTTTGAATTGGGCATTAGATTGTGATTCCCTATCTCTCTTTCTGATTCTCTCTCTCTAATCTTTGCTTCATTCTCAAAAATTGTGTGGGCCATCAAGATTTCATGTTTGTTGTTTTATGGTGGAGGTTGCCATGGTGGGGTTTGGGTATGTGGTGGTGGTGGTGGTGGCAGGGTAATAAAGGTGGTGTCAATCGTCGATTGGCCTGTGGAATTTCAGAGATTGGGAATATACAGTTGGGATGAGACTTTTGATTTTTAAGGGGGGAGAGAGGGAGGGAGGGAGGCAACCAATTCTTTATTTTTCAATTTTACCCTTTGTTTTGTTTGTAAAATACCAGAAACACACTTGAAGATATGCACGTGACTAGCACATGCTATTTTTCATCTATTTTTGTGACGTAAATTAGTGCCAAGACCCAAATTGACTCAATGTTTGAACTTTAGGGATGAAATTGACGAAATTAGAACTTTAGAGACAAAAATGCATTAAGTGTTAAACCTCAGGGACCATTAGTGTAATTTACCCTTTAATTTTTTATAATCAAACTACTAAATCCACTCTTTCTATACTTATCCTATTAATAACTAAGTTCACCCCATACTATATTCACCCCTTTAATAAATAAATAAAAAAAACACTTGGTTTGGGTGAAAGTCTGCATACCATTGAGGTTCAGGGGTCTGTTGTGAAGTCACAAACATAAACTGTAGTACCCTCGAAGCAGGACTGGGATAACTATTCAGTGCAGCATGTCAACCGGCCTATTTTGAATTTGGAGCTCCAGGCAATTTCAATCCATTGCAATTGCTTCTCTCTCCTCACTCCTCAGTCCTCACTCCCTGTATATCATGTTTGCTTCTGATGTGGGATACAAGCATCTCTACATTCGAGATCAATATAAGTGCAAGTGTACTGATCAAAAGAGTTTTTTATTCAGGGGAATGCTATGAAGAAAGGATCAGAATAACAAGACAAGCAGTAACATAACAGGGAAGCAAAAACATTACGCAGCAAATAAGGATAAGTAGCCTTCTGCATTCATCCCTATTCCACCAAAAGTATACATTTTACACTACAATACACCCAGCAACCCCTGGCCAAAACAGATCCTGCACTTCCATATTCATTCATGATAAGCACCTTATCTCTTGAATACATCTGGGAACTGCCTGTTATGAATGCAAGTTGTTAGCTGTAAGTTTAACTCCCTATAGGTCATCTAAGGGATGAGATGAGTATCTGTACAAGTAACATCCTCAAATCCAGCGGGAAGCAAAAGACTGATAAAGTGTCTTGCTTTAAACTGGTCCTCAACCTAGCACAAACTACATGTAACACAATAATATATTCACAAGATATTAGCTAGGCTATCATCTAATCAAATTCGTTTCAGGAAATTTGAAAATGCTCCATTCTACGATACTGTTAAAGCACAAATGGA
The DNA here is from genome assembly GCA_023539305.1 of Ilex asprella. Taxonomy (NCBI): domain Eukaryota; kingdom Viridiplantae; phylum Streptophyta; class Magnoliopsida; order Aquifoliales; family Aquifoliaceae; genus Ilex; species Ilex asprella. Next base: position 1,562,601 of record CM042188.1, read on the forward strand.
AAGGCAGCAGAGCACAAGAGAAATTACAATGGTGAATTATATATCTTTCATTAAAAACATGATCAATCAAAAGCTACGAATAGCTATGACTACTGCATTCCCATTGATCACAATATATACCCAAACAGCCGACCAGGCATATACATACAGAACAACAGTTTTAATACGAGTGTCATAGTGAAAGATAGAGACCAGAGTTTGTAGGGGAACTGGTCAAGACATTAGCAGATGAAAGAACAAATAGGTACCCAACAGCTTGTTTCTATCATACATTGCTTTGTTTGTAGAACTTGGTGTCAAGTACTTGTTTTCCACACATTGCACATACTCCTGCACAAAGAGAAAGAAGTTCATACCCAAAACGTATTGCCAATCAAAAGCATTTCTCAAATTGCCAATTAACAAGTACACATTAGATTAGCTTTTAAGTATCGCATACTACCTTTACTGTAAGCACAGGTGTGGCAATACTTGCCATCTTGATGTACTTGCTGCTTGCAGATAATGCACTTGGTTGTTCCGTAAGGCGTCCATCTGCAATGTAATGAATTTCATAATACATCATTTGCATAATCAATGTAAAGAATGTGATCAGAATAAAATATAAAAAACTAATATTTTTTATGAAAGACGTATATGCACATTATCAAACACACAATTTTACAATTTAACCAACATCAACAGCAAATCATAGGAACCAGGAAGAACACTAAGGTCAATTTCACGCATCACCCCCAAAAAAGGCCTAACCTTTGAAGGATTGGATGAGAACTTATCAACAAGAACTCTACTATAATGGGATTTCATATATTTTGTCTGAAAGACATGCACAGAATTAAACACACAATGTTTTACTATTTACACAACATCAACAGCAGATCACAGGAATCAAACAAAGAGAACAAGTATTCAACACAATATTGAAAGTGACTTACAAATTGGAGCATACAAATCACAGCAGAATTTCATAGGCAAACACAACAAAGACATGGCGATGCAAGAACAAACTGAAAAGAAAGCAAGCAAACAAAATATAAATTTTACAGCCCCACTCCACAATATACATCACCTAAAAACCAACAAAGAATTTGGAAAAATAACCTAATTAGTTAAAATTCAATAGTATTAAGTTTGGATTTCCTTGAAACACGCCCTAGGTTTTACCCATTGTTAAGTTCGCAACCTAACACCGAAATTCAAAATTCCCCACATCTCAAATCCATAGAACACCGCAATTTTATACATAAATTAGATATAATTACGCACACACAGTGGTAGATGGGGGAGGGAGAGAGAGAAAATAATTACAGACCTCTGTTTCTTGGAGAGGAGCTTGTTCTCGTTGATCTTGCGGCCACCGCCTTCGGTGGTGTTGCTGGCACCTTCTTTCCATTTGTCGGGTACAATCACCTTCGAAAGCTTCTTCTCACCTGTAACAATTCACCAAAACAAAAACCCTAAAAAATCAATGCAGAATTGTATATACCCAAATCTACAAATAACAAAAAATAGTTAGAGGAAGACGAAGGAAGAAGAACTTACACTTCTCGCAGACCATTATTTTCTGTCGATTTTGCTCACCCAACAGCCAAAAACACTAGACCAGAGATAGAAACTTCCTCTCTCCCTCTCTCCTTCCGATCAGAAATTGGTTTTGTAGGTCGGGAGATGATGACTCTCCTCAATTGACTAAAACACCCTTCCGGGGTTTTGAATTTAAGACATTATTTGGATTGGAGTCTTGGATTTTCTTATCAAACCCAAATTAGGAAATTCGTGTTCAATTACTCAATTCAATTCAAAGTGTAGATTGCTTTCAATCTGAGTTCTATTCTCAGGTGACACAATTTGATCTAAAACTCAAGTTCACTTCCGGTGAACAAGCTATGACGGGATCAAGAGAATAAGTATCGATTAAGTATGTGCTAACAATCGTGATAATATGTAAATATTTTTTGAAATAATTAATTTTTAAATACGTCGTCAAATTCTAGAACTCAACCCTAAACAGGCGGTGTAAACCACCAAACTGGAGTACGATAGGTGCGGAGAGAATTTTTTCAGTAGAACGGTGAAATGCGTAGAGATCAAAAAGAATACTACAGTGAAGTTATATTGAAATTTAAATTGCATCAGTTGAGAATCCAAGCAACATTCAGATTAGATTTCTCAAATTTTCAAGATCAAACCAGAATTAATGGCTTCACATTCGAATAGTTTAATTAAAAATGAATTCAAATTTTAATTCTAGTTATGTCACCTGAGAATCAAACTCGAAGTGAACAAAATTTTTACTTGAAATTGATTGAGATATGGTACTTATTATTATTATTATTATTGATTAGAAATGGTATTTCATTAATCATTAAAACAGAATAGATCAGCTTGAAGGGAAGACAAAATACAGTCTGGTGCCACATCTCTCCAAACAACACACAATCATTGCAATTTAACTAAATTAGGCGCAACTCTATTTCCATCCCTGCGAAACCAGTTAGTAGAAAAGTTAGAGCATCCATCAGTTAGCCTCTGGATTTGATTGATAAAAAGACCCATAGAAGATAAAAGCCTATGAATACCTTGACTTCATCAGGAAGACAAAGTTAAAGTCTTCGTAAGATAAGAAGTATTATTAGACTAAAGGTCTATTGATATTTTATTGTCATTTTAAGAGCTTCGTAGGCTGCCTAGATTTCAGCCTATTCTAGAGAAATAATTGGTAGAATTCGATAGGTTAAACCAGCTACAAAACACCCAGTACAATCTCTAAGTACCACCTCTAGCCCATCAGAAGAGTTAAAAATCTAGTGTGACTTAAATTGAAATCTTAGTTGTGTAATGTGAACTTAAAAATTTTAAACATGAGCAGTGCTTAGTTGAAGGATTAACATTGAACTCGATTTGATTGAACAAGGATTTAGAGTTTTATAACTTCGGGTTAAGTCTTGATTCATCTTGCATCCATTTTTTCCTTCCCCCATTTTGGGAGGGGGGAGAAAATAAATTTTAGGGGTCGTTTGGTAACGTTTTCGTTTTCGCGTCTTCAAAACAATAAAAAACAGAGACAATTTTTTGTTTCTGTTTTGTGATAATACTGAAATAGAAATATGTTTGGATGTCATTTTTATCTATCAAATTATGAGAATAAAAACAAAAAACATGATTGGTAACTACTTTACGTTTTATCCTAAATATGTTTTATAATATATCATTTTAAAAAAAATAAAAATTTTATTGAATGAATTCAAAAATTACAAGGATCAAACTACACTTTTTTTTTTTTAAAAGAAAGGAAAAATTTTATTCCACTAAAAAAATAAATTACAAGAAGCAAAGAACAAAAGTTCTACAAAAAATAAAATGGCTTTAATCCTTCAAGATGGATTAAACCATTTCTAATTACAAATAGGAAATGTAAAAAAAGTAAATTGTTTACAGACCCCACTCCATGCTCCAACTCATTCATACCACAGACTGCTTGCAGACCACATTTGAGCTCAAACATTACCTAGCAACTAGCAACTAGCAACTAGCATAGCAAATCAGACCAGCAAAGCAGCAGCCCAACAGTCATAACAGTCCAGCAGAGAACTATACCACTGCAACTACTTAACCAACAAGGAAATCCAAATGCACTACCACTGACAGACAACCAACAATATTCATATCTACCTCATCTCATCAACAAATCCTCCAGCACCAAGCTTCTCAGCCAAGGCATCAGACCTTAAAATAAACCATCTCCAGCCAATAGACCTCACATCATCCCACACCTTGTCGTTGGCCAGCAACCATAATATTCCTTCTCCTTGCACTAGGCATCCCAGATTGGTCCTGATAAAGAAACAATCTGCCAGACAAAGGCAAACTGTTATGAGAAGAAAACTCAGAGCAAGCTTCATTTTGGACAGCACAGGAGGCCAAAAAATCAGCAACCCCATTGGAGGCACCATCCACATTCAGTTTCAGCATGCCCACAGGAGGAGGTTCCAATCAAAATAGTAATTGTTAATAGTCAAAACAGTAAGTTGTACAAAAAAAATCTGTTGACAACAAGCAACTCTTGCACAGCTCCAAACTAGCTCCTCCATTTCTCAACTCAATTGGCAACAGTGCTTTTCAGACTGCAGCCTGAAATTGATGCAGAAAGAAACACACTGCCTGTACAATGCACATACTGCATGTACAATGCACCACCAAAACTATCCATGGCCCAATGACCATCAGTTGGTTCCAATCTCTTTTATCTCTAATGCTTTCAACAATTACCTGGGTTACATTTAATGAGTACAAATATGTGTAGTCCTATGAAAATCGTTGACACATAGAATCCACTATTCGCTTTTAAAGTTTGCAGAAAAATGTGGTCCTCATGTGTAAAGTAACCAAATTTTTAAAGTTGGTAATTACAAAGCATTGCTACTCAAGGACATGCCTTTTCAAACTCAATATATAAAAGAAATTTCATGCGACTCTTGACACAATTAAATGTGTTCCTTAAATTAAAATTCAGCAATCCATTAACATATAAAAAAATCTTTATGCAGCAGCTCATTGTAAAAGAGTAGACCAAGGCATTGTTGTCTCTTTTAGGATTCAAGCAGGCAGGAATAAAGGCATCAGCATGAACAGAGTCGAGCTTATACAGTAAATACCAGAATTCAGAAGCAGCACTGCAAATTGCAAAACACAATCAAAAGCTATCCCTCATTTTTTTTTAAACAGTTGAAAAGTTCATGCATTTCTTGGAAGCTATGAAGCAATTTTTTGTTTCAATTATCTGGTAAACAAATTTTCAGTTTAACTATGCCCAAGACAAACTCCTCAGCACAAACAAGTTTAAACTTTTGAAGTCCTTGCAGTTACTAAACAATCCCCAAAAAGGGATAGACAAGCCCCCTCCTACACCCTTCCACAACACTAAAGCACCAAAATTTCACTTACACGCAGGAGCTGTCTACCTAAACAACAACTGATTATTTTCCTACTTTTAGAACAAAAAACCCAAGACAACAAAGATTTATCCTGATTCCTTATACAACTTTTTAACCAATCACTTCTTGGCCACATCCACTAAATTAACAAATATTGCAAACAATTACTTGCCAAAGAAAAACAAATAATGCAAACAATCAAAATTTGAGTTAATGGATTTAGCTATCTAACTTGTACAACCCTACTATTGCCAGGCTTAGGACCAATAATATGAAAAGTAATTTTTCAAATAAAGTTAGAATGCTTTGACTGGAACAATAAATCCAATAAGGGTTAGCAGTAGACAAACATGTTACTTTAATAAAGACCTCAGACAAAACCAAGAGATTCGAATGAAAGCTAAGCCAGATAAAACAAAAAAAGGGGAAAATCTATGCATATATATACAGATAAAATAAAAAATGGGGACTGTCATGTACAGATCTATGTAGATCTATGCATATATATATATATATATATATATATATAAATCTTTGTATAAATATACATAGATCTATACAAAAAAAGAGATTGCACTTACTGTGAGTACGAAATGAAGCTCCTTCTTTCTCAATTTGTGACTGTGAAATGAAGCTCCTTCTTCGTCAATTTGTGACTGCCGATCTGCTGAAAGTGCTCCCTGAGACAGAGGAGAAGAGAGGCAATGCTGAGTCGTGCGTTTTGAGGACCAAACGATCTGCTGAGAGAGCTCGCTGAGACAGAGGAGGAAAGAGGTGTTGAGACGGAGAAGAGAAGAGAGGAGAAGAGAGTTGTGTGTTCTGAGGACCAAATGAGTGAGACCAAATATTTATACTCTCTCATATGGAGTGTTATTTGGTAGCCAAGAGGAGTCGAAGTTCATACCTTATTAATACCAATCGCGCGTGTTTTGTGTTTCACGTGTTTCTTGAAACACAATTTTTTTGTTCCCATTTTTTTGTTTTTGTCTCAAATAAAGCTAAAACAAAACAAATCAAAAACTGTAACCAAACATATTTTTGTTTTCATTTTTGACAAAAATTAAAAATAAAAACACAAAACACGGAACAAAAATAGTTACCAAACAAGGCCTTAGTTTTTGCCTTTATAAACTACTATTTCCATTGAATTTTGTGCACCAATTTTCACTAGTATTTTTTTTTTTGCAATTGATTTGGTTAAAAATGATGGGGCGGCCCAAGGCCTAACTCGAATAGTGAGCTTGGCCCAGACAAGACCCAACTCGAACAGTGAGCCTGGTCCAAACGAAGTCCAATGGGTTCAGCCAAGAAGTAACCCAGATCAAGTCAGGCTCACTAAAGTTGCAACAATCACGCCGTCATGGAGTGAAGGAGTCAGCGATGTCATCCTAGAGTCTTATTCACGCCATTCTAGAATGAGAAGGTCTGTCACGCCATTCTGGGACCTAGTCTTGAGAAGATCTTCACGGCTTCTCTCCAATTGCCTCATTTGTTGCGAGGATGACGTCTATTCCACCAAATCAGCCTTTTGTTATCGATGAGGTGTCTCAATCTGTTAGGAGACGCTTATAAATTATAAGTCTCATCTACACATGGGGGGCATGTCTCTCATAGCTCACATATTACTCACATTTGAGCATCTAACACTCTTTGGAGTAATAAAACACTCAGGTCATCTTAATCATTTATAGTGGAGTAGGTCACTTTAATTGAAACACTTGAATTATATTTTGCTAGTGTTGACTCACCTTATTTATTTATTGTATTAATTACTTGACAGGAGGTATACAAAATTAATTTGTGCATCATCAAAAAGTAAATAATAAAATAAATTATTAAACATTCAATAAATCAATACAAAGAAGCAAAATTGTAATATATTCCAATAAAAAAAATTAGAACATGGAATTACTAAAAATATATAAGAAAAAGAATGTATAATCTCATGTTCATTAGGCCCATGGGCTCAATGAACACTCCTCAGGCAGGGTTGGGTATCTTTCAGTATCCTTGCAATAGTCATATATAACAAGGTTTCTCCCAATCCAAGCATAATCCATCTTCTGGTCATCTGAGAGATGCCAAGCATCATATTGATCCCACCAGTTTTCTGTGGTGGTGGATACGCATTCGGGATACGGGTCTTGCCATTGGCAACCATCGAGGCTGAAGTCCTTATACGACGACACAAATGGGGCTTTTTTCCAGTCTGTCTTCTCGAGTCCGCCTCTGGTTGCCCAGTCATCGGCATTCCATATGCTTGAGAACAAGTACATTGGCTTCTCGTTGGGGAAGAAACTGTTTGCATAATCTGCATTCTTGTACACCCTTATAGGAACTCTATCCACAAAAAACCTGTTTGCAACATTCAATGAGTGATTTCCAGCCTATGTATAGATCAACGGGGCAAAGAGTGGTTAACCACACAAAAAGGGGACTTACACAATCTGGTGATCATTCCAAAGGATAGAATAGAAGTGAAAATCCTCAGTGGGGTCAAACCAAAGCATGTGCCTCATCTCACGACCACCAGTTCCATTCTTGTACACATTGGTCTGTATAAGGTATGGCTGCCCTGTTCTATTCCCCAAAAACTCTATATCTAACTCATCTCTCGTCGGGCCTGCCCCATCTTCCGAGCACATCTGCATCAAAATTCCAGTTATACCCATACTCATCCACACAAATGATTAATTTTGCATGGATAAAGATGACATTTCGTGATTCAACCAAAGGATAACACTTACGTAGTAAGCTGTCACAACTCCGGCTGAGTCGCCTCCGACCAACTGCATCTTCATGCTGAACCACCCGAATCTGTACCTCTCTTTTGTTTGAAACCCACAACCTATCCAATCATTATGAAACAGTAACACATTGTGAACATTTATAAAAAAAGGGTACAACCCGATTTGGTCCCGATTAATCCAGGTGTTGGGAGGGATAAACACATTAGTGAAATATTAGCTCTAATATCGTGTTGAAACACACAACTCAAAATCAATTGACAATAAGAGACATCCACGAGACTCGGTATACGAGTTCGGGATGTGGGCTCTGACTACGTGTTTATATGGAATGTATGTGGAGTGATATTGTGTGATATGTACCTGAATCTTTAGTCAATGACAGATACCAAGTCTGTCCATCTTCAGAGGTCTTGAAATGGCTTTCAGGACAAGATTTACTGAAACTATCATCAAATGAAACATTAGACTGAGCTGCTAAGAATGATGAACAAGAAGAAGCAATAAGAGCTGCAATGAAGAGAAGAGTAGCCATTGAAGAAGCTCTTCTCTCCATTTTGGATGGGAGGAATTGAGATCAGAGGCTTTCCCAGGTGGATCTCTAAGAAGAAGATGAGCAATAAATATGTGGTGTGCAAACAAAAAGGCCTTGTTCATATCAAGGATACAACTGGAAACTGAATTTCTCTCTCCTCCTTTTTATTTTTATTGGGCTAACGCGTAGGTAATTTTAACATTAAGTTACTCAAGTGATAACAGAAATAAGTTATAAGCTCAGATGTCATGAGTTCGAATTTTCACAATTCATTGCGGTCAGACTATGACAGATTTATTTTTCATGAATATCTTAATATCGACGTGGATGGTCAGCCTTTGACCAAACTAGAGAGAAAATTAGTTGAAGTGTGCTAAGAAGAAGAAAAAAAAAAAAACATATGCACATTTTGAGCCTTGTGTGAAGCCCAAAACATCAAAATTTCTCCTTCCAATAAAGGTATAAAGTACTATTCAAATCTCTCTAATTCTACACATAAGCAAGTCTTTAGATTAAACTTCAAATTAGACGATTACCCCTAAGTAAGTCTTGCCATCGAATCTAATCTGAATTCATTTAAATTTTGAACACAATAACTCAAACATTTATATCATTACGGATTTGTCGATCAGTTGAGTCTCAAAATACCCTCTTAGAAAATAGGGCCCTTGGTCTTCAATCAGGGGAGGGGGGAGGCCTGGACTTTATTATTGGAATAAAATAGATCCCGATTCCAAGTAATGGTCAAAAAATTGTGATTTATATTTTATTAATAAAATTTGAATTCAAAACATATGATTTTACAAATACAAAGAAAACGACTTTGAGGGGGCATCTAGGGATTGAACATATAAATAAAGACAGACCGACAAGGTATACAGAAAAAAGATGGCCAGCAGGAAAGTCCAGGCTGCTATTCAAATTGGTTTTAGTGGTAGAAAATTAGAGGTGGGGCCCATGTGAATGTGAATCCTTTTAATAATTGGTAATACAAATAATGGGGAAAGTTCTTGGATTTGACATCTGGAAATTGCAGTTAGGGTCCCCCAAGAAGTAAACGGTTCTTTGTGTTATTCTTCAATTTTACAGTAAATAAAAAAAAAAGATAATGCAGAAGAATGGCCATGGGATTAAATTAAATATACTTATGCCCATGCTTAGTTTTGATTTTTATTGTTGTTTGTTTTGGTTTGCCAAAAAATTAAAAATTAATCCGAAAAAATAATTTAAATGATAATAAAAATAAATTATAAAATCAGACGTCTTGAGTTAAAATTTTGACGACCTTACCTTAGTCTCAATGTGAATAACATCACGAATACCCTAGTCTTGATGTAGACGATATGTCTTTGATCAGACCAGAAAGGAGATTAATCAAGATGTTCATAAACTAATTCGGACACTTTTGACCAACAAAAAAAAAAAAAAAACAAGATTAGAGATTAGTGGTAATCTAACTCGCAAATTAGGGTGACACACCCATCAATCGCCAATGAGAGTTATTTAAGCCCGATATGGTTTTGACCTTTATTTATTTAGGTTATGTTTGGACTAACTTACCAGACCTTCTTAGTAAATGAATTGATGCAAGTTTATTTTCATTTATAATATATATAGATTGAACAATTTTTGGTACAACACGCTCCATTTATATTATCTCTCATCCACCATACAGCCCACAGCAAAGGTGCATGTCTAAACTTGAAGATGCCCATTATTCATTGGTCTTTTTAGCTCTTATACTATATATTTGTTTTTGTTATTAATAAACTACTGAAAGTAAGTTAATTTAATTAAAGACTTTTTTTTTCTTTTTTTGCCAAAAGCAGTGAAAAGTGTGTTGGGGGAAAAGAGCTGCAGCTAGTATACACTATACAAGACCAACATGCCAGTCACATTAACCAATGCTACTTACAAAAAGAAAAAAAGAAAAAGAAAAAGGAAAAAGTCACATTAACCAATAGAAGGGAAAGGACAATGTAATTATGTAGCCATATCTTTATTCCATTCACCTTGACTGTCCATGTGAGAGAGTAAACAATTTATAATGCAAAAAGATCTTAAAAGATAGTTACCATTTGATTAATAGCCATGGCTTGAATCTGACTAAAAATAGTGGTCCCTCATTTTGAATTATTGGGTAGTTTATTAGATTGTGTGTTGGCAAATTTAGGAGCAATAAAGGTTATGAGGAGGTGGACCTTTTACATTTTGAGAGGCAATTGTTTTTTATATTTTTTGGTAAGGGGTAATTTGGTAGTTAAGACAAAGTTGAAGCCTTCTGATGATAATACTGAAAGTATAGTGGTATTTTCTTGCAATGGGGGTAAAACAGAAGTCTTCTTCTGGAGGCTTAACTTAAAGAAAGGAATACAACTCAGTACAGCTCCTACTAGTGTTGTGATGAGGTGCTTAACTCATCCATATGTCCTACAGTATGGAGTCACGTGATATAGGTAATACTGTTAATCAAGCCGAGTTTGAACACTATTTTAGGCTCATTTATGAGTAAATAATTAAACGTATCAACTCGTTTATGTGTAAATTAGACTCGACAAGAGCTCGATTAACACCCCTAACTATAGGTGTCAGTGGAGATTGGGTGAAGGCAAAGCCTTATTGGATCTAAATCTATCTCCATAATATCTAAGTGTTGTCCTTCTCTTAATTCCCAAGCACTGTCCTACCAATTAATTATACCAACTTTCCAATAAGATAATAGCTGTTATGGGGACCCATTGCGGTACTAATTTTTATTTTTCAGTATTATATCAAAATTTTTTAAAAAAATATTCTCAAAAGATAATAATTTCACCCAAAAAAATAGTAATGAACCTAAAACGTTATACATAGACCCAAAAAGTCAATAAACTAAACCTAAAATATGGTTTGAATACCCAAAAAAAAAAAACAGAAGTGAGTTGTACAATATCGAAAAAAATTTCCGATATCATAGCCAAACCCTAGTTGTTATATGTATAATTGAACAAAAAAGCGTTCATACCTCACTAGAAAAAGAAAAATAAGTAGTAGCCCAGTGAAAAATAAGTAATTTAATGATTTAACTTAACATCGAGTAACTCAAAGATTTCAGATTCAATACTTTTCATACCCTTAAGAACTAGTCACTCTTCTTTCTCATTAGTATGTTCTAAACTTGCTCGGATTACGGTGGACGGTAGCTGAACTCAAAGGAGAAGTAGGCGCAAGCCTGAAGGCTTGCTTGCATCTTAGGATCTCAAAATTGTTAGATGTACCCAGCTAATCTCCGTGTATAAAAAAGATAGTTTTCACTTTTCATGACTCCAACCTGAAATACCCAAATCATAATAAAATTCATGCCTATTTCTTGTTGTAGACACATAAAAAAAAAACACATTCGAACACATTAACAACTTGACATATAAAAGGTGGTGGGTCGGACGGGAGGTCCCCAATGAAGTGGAGGAAGACTGCCAGTGAAGAGTAGTTTAGACTTGACACCGCCGGTGAAGAGCCCAAATATGCACAGTCATCGAAAGCTAGCCATCACGGGTATCTGTAACTGTTTGAGACGGGGCGTAAACCATTAGACATAGGACCCCTGGCATATCCAGTGATGGCCATTGTGGAACAAGGACCGAGTGGATCCATTTTTATGTAACATGAGGAAGAAAAAAAAAAGATGTCCGTAACTACTATAATAACAAAAATGAACGTACCTAACTTCTATGTTGCTGTCATCAGGAATCTTGGCAAGCATATAGTTTTACTTGTCTTGGCCAAACTTGACCATAAACATCCTTCTTTTGATAACGTCGGTCCCAAGACCAGGGAACGTCTGTAGGAAGAAGAAAACTGTTAGCGAAAAGCAACATGGTTAGAGAAGCACAGGGTAAACTACTGAAGCAATGCATAACCTTCAGCAGAGTATCGTTGAAGAGGGAGCTCATAAGGCACGGGCAATTCAATTACTTCACATGAATCTGAATTCTTGTTCCCTTGCCTGGCCAGTGTCACCAATGTTGTTCTCTTTGCTTCAGAATTTTTCACCAAATCATTGTTATCCTGAAAAACAATAGTCTCTAGGCTGATGATGTGAATATTCAAAGTTTCACACACACAAACATACACACAAGAATTGAAACAAAGTGATGAAACAGAGGGACCAAGACTTAGCAGATACCTTTGCCGGATTGCCATTATCTGTACAAGAAAATTCACATCCTGGTTTAATGGAAGAAGGTAAGAACAGCACTCCAAGCTGCAAGGAACCACACAAGATGTATCGATACAAAATCTCAGTTTTCAAACGTAGTAGAAGCAAAATTGTTGAGATGCAGATAATTTCATGTGCTAGCATTCACTAGGCTAGGATGTCATGAAATCAAATCTTGGAGAATAAAGTAATGGTTAACCAGAATGAAGCACATCAAACTTCGTTATTTAACTGATCTTCTTTGTAGAAAGCTTCAAACAAAAATACCTCATAAGAACGGATCATCAACTGAGAATTGTTTTTCTGGAGTGCTCCCCACGCAGCTTTGCTGAGGTTAGCTGAAGTTAGCAAAAACCACCTGACAAAGAAATTGAAAATGTTGTCACGACTAGCATGATTTAGCACAATAATCTAGAATAAAAAAGTAAGCATAATAATCTAGAAGAAGCATGGACATTGAAATGAACTCTTACGCAAGGTTTTGACCATTATAACGCGTGAATGTCTTTATATGTGGCATTGCACGACTGAGACATTAAAGAGCACAACCATTAGTATCCTTCCAAAGATTTTGAGCAGGCATCGAGAAAGCTTGGTAATAAGCCCATACTTGAACCAACGAAAATCAACTTGTGCAGAAAATAAGTTCAAGGTGTGACGCTTCAAATATTTATCCAATCAAGGACATCACCGCTCTCATAAAGCAAAATGCTAAAGGAATTCCAAAAACCCACCCGCCCCTTGCGGAGGCTCAACTTTAAAGTGGATTTGTCATGGAAAGAATGCGTTGTGAACCGTGGCCACCTGCCTGGTGGGGGCGGCTCCTCCGTTGTGGGTAAGCGAGAAACCCAACCCTACGAACCAAAAGAAAGGCTGCACAGCAGTAGTACGGGCATTAAGACCGGACCCGGGCACCATCTAGTGGTAAATTGGATGGTCGCTTTTACTCTCTGAAGTTCTACAAAATAGTGTTTTTTTTTCGGGTGGAGGAAACAGTGTAACTTGTAAGAAAAGGAAAGGAGGAAGGGGTGTCGGTGCAGTGTGCGAAACTCTAATGAGTAATGACTGCTAATGAATATGGACCATAATTAGTACATCTGTCAAAAGCATGCATTACCACAAACCAACCATGACCAAACTTAAAACCCAAAAAGGAATTTTATAAACTTTGCATGAATTCCAAAAGTTGCTGAAATTTATGTGCTACTTTGTTTTTTCTTTTACTTAAACCATGTCTCAACGTATCATTCTCTACTTGGGCACCGTGGGTCATGCCATAAGGTGGTTTTAGTGGCTGGGAGAAGGAAAAGGTAAGAAAGAAAATCCTGTCACTACAAAAAATGAACGAAACAGCACTTCAGTAGTGCCAACATCCCGGATTTCACTGACCACCCGATTATGAAACAAATACTGTTCAAATACATGTAATGAAAGTGATATCATGACAAAAGCTGTTAGAAATTATAACAATTCTAAAAGATGATGAATATTTGTCAGTTTAGTTGAGTAGACAAGAATCTAACTGCCATTGAAATCCAAGAAGCAACATGTGATACCACCGAAAAAAGCTAATTAATGATAGGTAGCATTCTGTTGTAAAAAATACACAAAAAATGAACCATGCAGTACCCGCGACCAGTGTGGCTTGCTTTCCATTTCGCCCAATATTTCTTTAAGAACTCTTTCTCCACGTTCTTTAGTGGGCTTGGAATGGCATTTCCAGCTGCATAACCCTGGAGGGTAAAGAAAGACAAGCGAAGCAAAACAAACTCAACTAATGCCTCCAAACATGAACTCAAAGGGCAAGCTGATGAAGCTTGATAACTCTTGAAGAATCTAACAAACAATTCACACCTGTATATGAGTGTGCATGAGCCACTTAAAATACGCAGCAATTAACAGCAGAACATATCAACAAATTTGGCCATGTTACTCAAGTATGTGAAGTTCCTATCACACTAGTTACCGTAGATTATAATATGATTAGAGTTCCCAAAGGCAGCCACTAAAATGACTATGCATTCTTCCTTTTAGACCAAGGGAAATATGATTAAAATCACAAAAAATGAAGTGATACAGAGTAATTCAATACTCTACTAATATTACCTCTAAAGAACATCTGACATCTTCCACTGTAGGCCATATTATCAATGGCTCCCCCACACCAAGAGGGGTTTTATCTTTTGAGACTCCTGATGACATTGAGAATGCTAGCTCGGTCATCCACTTTTCGTCCAAAGAACCTAGAGAGGAGAACTACACAAGGCAAGCAAATGGAAGCATTAGAACAATAGCTACAAGGAAGCAATATCTACGGTACCGATGTTCTTTCTAGAAATATTGCAAAAGAGACATTATAGGGTGGTTAGTGGATACATGCATAAATGTGACTACAGAAAGAAAGTATATGGCTCCATAGCATTTAATAGGGGTTCAGAAATACCTGATAAATAAGAGGAGACTTCTGAAACTCTTTGTCAAAAACACACTCCTGCAGAACAGCACGCATCTTCATATGTCCCCACTTTTTCAAATTGGAGCCTGAATGGTAACCAGGTATGGATGCAATTAACCTGACCTGGAAGATACAAAACCAAAAGGTTCCATACATCATGATGTGCAGTGTTAAGTTTATGTTGTTTCAAATATTTCATCAGTAACTAAAAGTTCCACGCAAACCATTCCTAACAGGAAAAACACAAAAATACTCAGAATCAAAGGATAAGATACTCGATTACTTGTCAGCCCCGCTTTTCACCCCTCCCTCTCCCTCTCTCCAACCTCCCCCCCCCCTCCCCCAACAAAATAAAGTAAAATAAAATATTGCAGGACTAATTTGCAAGAGTTATGTGGAAAAATAACCCATATTTATTACACAGGACATAAGAGTAAGAAGCTAAGGCTCAGACGAGTTAGCTAAGGTATCAAGTGATGCATTAGCATGTCCACAAACAAATCCTAGATTTTATCTTTAACATCTTATGCTCTGTATAAGAAATGAGGTATTATTTAGGGACACGCAATGTTTGAAGATAAGAAAATGAAACAAATACCGCTGCACTGCTGTAATCAAACTTCTTGAAAAATGATGAATTGATATTGAAGCTGCCAAGGGCCGGTAAATTGGCATTAAATTCTGGCCACTGCAAACATTCAAACAAAAATAAAGAAGCCCAAAATTGGAAAGGTATAAAATGCAAAAACAACAATATCAAGCTTTATTTTCCATAATAATCTAACATAATATTTAAATTCATATAAAGTTTCAAATTAAATAAATACTAAATCAACATGGTTCTGCCAAATATACTTCAAACATCAAGCTTGTTATCCACGAGTCTTGTATGTCAGTATGTGTTCTACAATCTATTAACTCTATGGCTAACACAGGCATACCAAGGTGACTGGTTAGCTACCCCGAACCCTATGACAACAAAAGGATACACGATTAAAAAATTCAACAATAAACAAGGAAATTAATGTTAGAATTTTCTGAAAATAAGAATACAGTGACCAAAAAGAACATCAAAGGTCATTCCCTGCTCGGGCAGTCTCTGTCTCACGCATTGAGGTATTGTTACCTGCAACACAGTTATCTTACATGGAAACATGAAAATATACATTAATTTCAAGCCACAGGATATGAAGTAGAAAGTACTACTCACAATTCCACCAAAGTGAGTTAGCAGGTTGTTGAGAGGAATTATAATACTGGTTTGATCTGTCTTGTCTTTTCTTTATTTCTTTTCATATGGTTGCAAGTTTGGCAGAAAATACTGATGAAATTCGTCATTAATGATCCTCAACACAAACTTCATTAGGAATCCAGATATTCAATATCATATAATTGCATTTTATTAGTACCTTCAATGCACTGAGATAATCAATCAAATCACTCTCAAATCCACATGCTTTGCTAGAACTGTTTTGATCCTTCCATGGGAAATCTTGCATCCACAAACCTTGGCTTTTGTTGTTCCAATCAACATGTATTAAGTTTGCAGTATGTACGATAATTCTCACTCCTTGAGGATAGACAAGAAGCATGGCTTTTGAATGGTGTGTCCCATAAGAGATGGGTAACGGAGGTTTGTGCAGAATCCAATTTGCAGGCTTCTTTCTCTAGAAAATCATTGGGAAGCAAAATTCAAGTTCATGTCCTTGTACAGAGCTTCAAATGCAAAATTAAGATCAATATATCTTAGAGCCACTGCAGACCTTCATATACTCCAGGGTACCGTCGCCCTCCCCATGAAGGACCAAAACATGAGGGACCCTTTTTAAGGTTGGACAGGCTACACGGACAAGGAAAATAAGATACCAAAGATCATTATGCTGAAAATAAAATAGATAAAGCATTTACAAAAGTAAATAACCAACAGAGATCTCTACATGAAAACATAGCAATAACACCATACTTGCACTAGATGCCTCTGAATAAGGCACATCATATTTTGCAGAAGATTCAAGAAACAATTATATAGTACAAAGTGCCATCTAGGCCAATTAGCATACACACAATATTGGCAAGGAGATCCCAA
The DNA here is from genome assembly GCA_023539305.1 of Ilex asprella. Classification (NCBI taxonomy): domain Eukaryota; kingdom Viridiplantae; phylum Streptophyta; class Magnoliopsida; order Aquifoliales; family Aquifoliaceae; genus Ilex; species Ilex asprella. The sequence continues at coordinate 1,579,556 of CM042188.1, forward strand.
AATTAACTAAATAGAGATGAAAAACAACAAATCACACATAAAATCGATGGTGGGCAAAAAAAGTGATTAACTATGATGCCACAAAAAGTATTAGCCTCTAAGTCAGGGAAAAGTGAAATAACTCATTATTGTAATGCGCCCCTGTGAACACATTTCATTGTCAAAAGAGAAAACAATATGAACAGTTGCATAAACGAATTGGCAATAGCAGGATGGAAACTAATAACAGGTAACGTAGACTGAACTTCATAGACTGTATCTATGTGAATTTGCATAGTGAAAACAAATTGGGAAGAAACATAGAATATGTCTTTAAACGTTGTAGAGACCAGAGAGTACATGTCTTGTAGAAGTGGAAACATCAACTTCTGAATCACCTAAGATCAATAAAATATCATTTTCTAGTACTTCAAATAAGATAGGGTAAGTAGATCCAACAGAAAGCATCACCCACCACTGAACAGAAAACACAGTCATATTGGATGCAACTCACCGGAAAGTAACCAGTCAAGGTCCACCATATAATTTGAGAGGATAGCAATAAGTACATTTCCCTGCCAAACAAATAATCAATGAAACTTCAGCTATTCACATGAAACCAGTTTTTTTTTTTTGGAAGGTACACATGAATCCAGTTTTACAAGCAATACATAAATGACCAACAGAAAAATAAGATAGGCTGGGAATATTTAGCTTAAAACAGGACAGTTTTCCTTCATCCACCAAACCCAACTCCGTCGAAATGGTTTACAAATCAAAATGTTTATTAAACAAGCAGCATTTACTTTTACTTTTCTTCTGCAAAAAGAAAAACAGACCATAGTTATATCATTCAAAACCCATTATATCCACACAGCTACAAGCTCAAAATATTCTGCAAAAATATATAGTAATCTACGGACCATATTTACTATAGAAAAGTGGTTGAAGTTGCACTAAAAATCTCTCTGTGCAATTTAGAGCCAAACTTAAAGCTACATCTTTTCTTACCTTCCCACATTTGAGAATATGATTTCCAATAAGAAAGCAAATCGCTCAGTTACCCTATTCATATGCAAAACCTTTTGCAAACAGTGCTACTTTCATTTTTATGGATTTGCGTAACTATTACCTGAATCACATCCCCTATAGAAACAGCATTTGTATTAGCCCATGTTGGCAGCCCTTGGACTTTCAACAGTCGAAAACTCAAAGGTAGTTTATCTTTGGGAATGTTAAAATGACGAATGGCCTCTGAAGAGCTTCCTTGTTTTAAACCACCATCGTCAAGCTCAGCCTATACAATACAAATGAAATGAAAACCATAGCAACAAAAAAGTGAGCTAAATATTGCAACCAAAAAAAAACATTTCAGCTAATCTTTTCAAAGCTTCGTCATATAGTCATTGTTGCAGCTTTGTAGTACTAAAAGTGAAAATAAAAAAATCCAGTACCTTCAAATTTTCTGCGGCAGCTTTGTCACAAAATTGTCGCATCCTCTTCAGATTTAGTCCCTCGCCTTCACTAAGCTTATTTGCCTCATTTGAAGCCCTTTTTAGCCTACTTGGTGAAGATTGGTTTTTCTCATCCTTCATAATCACATACTTGAAAAAGTGATGCCCAGGGATTAACTCTATAACATCACCGTTTTTAACTGTCAACTTCTCCTGAGAAATAACCTTCTTCCTTTGATCCTGAGACCTAACAACAACTGGGTTTGTCCCCTCCTACAAATCAATTCACTAAATCAAACAATACCCACCATTCTATATTAACCAAGACCCACTTATCTTAAACGATCATATGGCTACAAACCAGTGGTTTTCTCATTGAATTAGGCATGCTATACATGTGTACGATAATGCCTATGTAAATAAATTGAACTGAAATAAAAACCCCCAAAAAAGAAAAAGGGATACCACAAGCAAATCAGCAGAGCCATCGAGAGATGCGTTTATAGTGATATGCTTGCGGCTGAGTCTTTTATCGGTGATCTTAATATCATTCCGGCCGATAGTATTAGAGCCTTCAGAGAGTGGTATTTTGGGGATGGAAGTTTCTTTTTCCTCTAGATTTTCACTTAAAGGCACCAAAAATCCAACCTTCACATGGGAAAAAAAGGGAAAACTTCAAACAACACGTAACAATAAAAAAGAAAGAGAAGTGGGTTTGTAGAAAAGGACCTTGGGAGAGTCGGCCATTGCTGAGTTGTTGTTCATGGCAGGAGAGAGAAATGAGGAGGACTGGTATGTTCTCAGGGAAGCATTGGGGAAGTGGAATGATGAGGAATAGAATGGTTTTGGGGAATTAGAGAATTGAAGAGAGTGAATTAGGGGAAGCCTATGTGGTGCTAATTTGGGTTTTGGGTGAAGAGGAGGTAGAGAGAGGTGAGAGAAGAAGGAGAGCTCCTTGGGGGTGGAGGGGTTGAAGAAATCGGTGGATGCTTCGGTTCTGGTAAATTCGCGCGCTGTGAGTGGTTGCCGAGGGTAGACATGCACCAATGGTAGTAGGCATGTATTTAGGTTATACAGTATTCAGGTCTGCTTCCATGTGCTTTGATTTAAGGGCGAACCAGTTCGAGGAGAGTTTAAGTCGAGTTTGAAAAATTATTTAAATTTTAAAATGAGTGGAATTTGAATAAGTCAAAAATAAATCGAATTCGAGCCGAACTCGAGTGTTTGTACATAAACGATTCGAACTTGAGTTTGAGTCGAACTAAGCTTAAAAACTTGTTCAAGTTTGAACTCATTTAGAAAACGAATCGAGCCTAAACGAGTCGAACCGAACTGAACTCAAGTCAAACTCGAATAGCTCAGTTTGATTAATCGTCCTACTTTAACTATCTCATTTATATTAAAATTAGAAAATTCATGCTTCAATCCAAAAAAAATTGTCAAATTTTAAACTCATCCAATTTTGAGTTAAATTATTAAGTGTATGAATTAAATTTAATTTTAATTTACTCTTAATTATGTAATTGAGAATTAAGTGGTGATCTAATGGCCAACCACCCTGCCATTCAAAAAAATTATATAATCTAAATGGATGCAGTCTTTCGGTTCAAATTTACTCATAACTTCAACGAAAAGTCTCATGTGTATATCACGTGAGTCAAAGATTAAGATAATTGAGATCATACAAATAATGTGCACGTGCAACTGTCCGTGAAATTAACAACAATTTTAGACAAAGGGTGATATTGAATCAAATTATATAGTTGAAAGGTTAAATTGATATAAAATAGTTTAGTAAATCAATCGATACATATGCCATACTTCAAGGGTGTGTTTAGTATGGGAGTTTGGGGGGGTTTGAGAACATGGGTTAAGGGATAAACTCCCTTAAACTCATGTTTGGTATGTCTCAAATAGGGATAGGATTCTAAACCCGGTCCGGTCTTGGTCCGGTCATGAAACCCTCATTCATGGATTTCATGAAAACCAAAGGGGGGTGAGTTTCATATGTGGGTTTGAGGGTTTAGTATACAAATGACATTTATACCCTTATATATCATATATACCTCATATATATAAATTGAGAAAAGCCCAAAAATATTCGATTGAAGTTGAATAAATTTTATTTTTTTTAACGTGTTAAAATTTGAACCTATTAAAATTTATTTTTACATATTAAAATTTGAATCGATTTGAACTTTACCCGAGTTGTTAGCGCCAATTAAAATTTGCTTTCGAGTCGATTAAAATTTATATTTTTTTATTTATTAAAATTCGTGTCAATTAAAATTCGATTTATTAAAATTTGAGTCGATTAAAATTTATATTTTTATATATTAAAATTTGACTGATTAAAATTCAATACGAGTTGATACATTATTTGACTTTAGTAAATTAAAAATAATTTTTAATTTGCTCAAATAGAATTTTAATTAGCCAAAATTTAATTCGTAAAAAAATATAATTTTTAGTTGGCTAAATTTTTAATATGTAAAAAAATAAATTTTAATTAACTTGAATCGAATTTTAGTTCACTCGAAATTTTAATACTTAGAAAAAAAATTAGAAATTTTAATAATTAAAAAAATAATTTTTAATTGGCTCATTGTATGTATCCCCGTATAAGTAAATGTTAGAAAATTGCACTTTCTTATTGGGTTAATGTTTTATTGCGTTTTATTATGGTTATGAATAATAGTTATATGTTATCAACATTCATTATTTTTCATAAGTTAAGAAAAAATATTTAATCATACATTTAACCTATAAGGACAGATATTTACTCATATATGTATCCAAACTCATGTTTAACGTAAACAAACATGAGTTTGGATTAAATTGATTTAGGACAAAATAGTCATTTATATACAAATACATTATCATAATAGTCATATCCCCTGCACATACCAAACATGGGTTTGGACAGCATTAACCCCTTCAATCTCATCTTTGGGTCAAACCCAAGTTTAAACAATTCAATCCAAACCCTTCCCCCAAAACATACCAAACAGGCCCAAGGGTGTTTACTCACCAAATTTTTCCCCGCAAATCAATTCAATTGAGTAAGGTCATCCTTGGGCTTGGATGGACTGGACCAGCCCGGTCCACAAGACACCGGGCCTATACTTTGTGAAGGTGTATCATCACAAACACATCTTTTTAACTCATGGTCAAATAACGAGATCACACACAAATCATACATATATTGGTGTTTTTTTTTTTTATACTTAGAAGAAAAAAGTTGGGGACAAAGAAGAGCGTTCAATGATCATCCCGTTAGGCTCTCATCAGTGGAATCATAAGACACTTGACCGTGCCTGGAATATCTCTTGGGACTAGACCTAGTTAGACTAGCATGACGGCCAACTACTAAGCCCTAATGAGAACTCTAAGACTCGAACTCTCAACCTTTGGGTGAGGAGTAAGGCCGGTACCACCACTAAATCATCTTACCCGGTGGTTCATACATATATTAATTAAGGGAAATACTATGTCACTTAAATTTGTAACCTAAATTTATATCTTAAATTAAACGAGACCATTGGATGAGTGGATCCCATCAACTTTTTAAAATGAGATCCATTGATTCAATAGTCCTCCTTCATTTGAGATGTAAATTTGAATTGCAGATTTGAATTACATAGTATTGCTCGTTGATTAAATCCGAATTCTGTGTCCTTTATTCGATCATTGAACTAACCACAAACTACTATGTAATTCATCTCATTGAGCGTAGAATGGTTAAAGAATCACTTCATATATAGGGTTTGTGTCTGTGAACACCCCATTTTTTGTATTCATGAACGGGTCATTAAATATTCGATTACAAAACTCATCAGGGTTATAAATTCATATACCTTAATGATGCCCTCATTGGAGCAATTATAGTCTGAAAATTGATCCGAGGCAAGACTTTCTAAAAGTCTCTAAATCAAGAAATCTGAGAGCTCAAATCCAAACCATCATCATCTTTTATAACCTGGAAAGCAAAAATGAAATGAATTGATGAAAATAACCAAGGCAAGTGTTACTTCATCTCAACAAGCTTACTTCCTGGTAAATTGGAAAAAACATTGGAACCAATCATGTCACCTTGAGAAAACTTTCATTTAAGCCTGCCCTTCAAATTTCATATTTTGAGTTCTACAACATTGTAATCAACCCAACTATTTGGGGTTTCCATAAAATAGGAATTCTCTCTGCCTCTCCAATATCAATCATCAAAGCAACACTTAAATCGAAAAAAAGTAAGCTTTTCCTTACACTTATAAATTGACATCTATAATAAATATAATCATCAGTATTAAAATGGAGGAGACAGCAGGGCAACAAAATCTGCTGTCCTCTGCACGCTTTTAATCTTTCAACACTCCAACAGGTGTGACTTGGAGAGTCGGAATCTGGGATCTGCTACCTTCTACGCTTAGACTCTTTCCGCATCTCTGCCATGTAGCTCTCAAAATTGGATTTCTCCCATAATCGTCTCTGAATAAGATCTTCCTTTGTTGATTCATCTAATAAATTCACAACAAGCATCAAGCCATAAACAAGAACATGATGCAACGATCCATGTTAATTCATCTTAATGATTGATGAACCCAGAATTTGAGAATGAACATATTCCAGTGCATAAAATTATGCACCGAGGAAATTTTACATTGCGAGCACCACGATGACCCAAGAGCTTATAAAATTGACTATAATGATGCCACTTGCTGGGAAAATAAGAATGAATAGAAAGATAATTTGAGAAACAGAAGTATAGTTACCAATATATCTCCAAGAATCAAGAGGGGCCCCTAGGGCTTTTTGTGTTAGGTAGGAAGCATCTTCCCAAGAATATGGAGCCCGTTTTACCTGGTATCTCCATAACCAACATACATACCACAAAAATAGCTGGAAGGACAAGAAACTTATCAGAAATTATTGTATAGGATATGCTAAGATTCGGTTCAATGTTTACAATGTTTAGTAGACAAGTATAAAAAAAGAATCAGTCAAACAATTGCACAGGAAACGATAGTTGTACCTTCCCAATAGTGTAGGGCAAAAGTATGACCCGGACACCAAGAAGTTCCCATATGGATGGTTTCTCAGCACCCTTTATCTGCAGTTCAAGTTCCTTGCTGAGCTCCCCCTCTGTATTCCTGTCATAGGACCAAGGTTCAAACATCTTATCCACAGTTAAACTATTCATGGAATGGGCTGCTTGAATCTCTAGAATAGCCAATACTAAAAAGAAATCAATGGCTCACACTAAATTTCAAGGCATAAGAAGCCATCTATCACTCAAACATACATTTGGTCTAAGAATTTTATGGTAATCAAAACCGAACTAAGATCATACTTGTCTATTTGCTTGTGACTCCTCTTCTTGTTTGTTGTTCCCCCATTACGTTCAAGTTCCAAAGCCCGTAGTCTATTTTTGTAAGCTGGTGTTTTCTTGACCATGTCTACAGCCTGCAACAAGGATAACAAATTTTTAGCCGGTCACCAAAAGAGGAGAACGAATGAAGGGGGTGGGGGTGGCGTTGGATAAGGAAAATATCACTTTTCTCCACCATTCTATGCTTCAGTGTGTATGTGTGTATGAATTTCCCAGATAGGCAGGTGTATACTCATTTTTCAACAGTATCACAAGTGAAACGGTTTTCAAGCATAGAGGAAGGCTAGAACTCGGGTTTCTACAAAAGTCCAACACTAGTTAGAGTTAACTGTTGTCCACCAATAAACGAACAGTGACTTCATGCTATGGACGAGAGAGACATATTCGGTAAAAGTCAAAATTTTCAAGGCCAGCATGCTGCATGCCAGCTAAATAACGAATATAATTATTAAAGAAGTTAAAGAGGTCATTCACATGAACTTATAAGATTGCTCACTTTCATATGCTTCCTTACAGGGGGGGATTGTGACGTTTAACAATTGTACTGAATAAATAGTAATTAACACTTTAATTATAATGGTGACATGATTGAAATTTCTTCTAAGCTGAACAAGAACTCCTACAATTAACCTCTTCATCAAACATTAATGCATAAAGAATTCGATGATAGCACTTTAAAGGTAACATCGGCCATATCTGTTACCTGGTTATACCTCGTCCACTGATTCAGGTACTGAAATGCTGAAAGAACCAAAACCAGACCCACAAGGACAGCTCGGGGATCCTGGCAAGTAACCATATACTGTTAAAATCTAATAACTGAATCACAAATCTATACATTTCTACTATCATAAATAAAAAATAATACACAAATATCAGTAGGCTTGAAAACTTCTCACCGTTTTATGACCATAGTATGCATGATAGTAGCGAGCTGTATTGTAAAACACCTGAATCAGCGAAAACAATTAGACTTTTACCATTGTCATTATTATGTCTAACTAAAATGATGATGCAAATAAAAAAATCACTCGATAATAGTTTTTATGCCCCTCTGAGATCAAAGATTGAGGCCACGAGAGAGAGTGAGATAGAGGCTCTCAACAAGGCACATAGCAAACAATTTAACATCTTAATGAATTGCCAACATAACAAATACACAAATCAACTGAAACAAGTCGAAATAGGTGCCTGATAAATGCTCACAACACTCGTAGAATAAATCTAAAGCCTCATTCACTCCCACAGAATGCTAAAAGATATCAGAACCTAGCTACTGAATTAAAATCAGAGTGAAATGGCACCATATGAAACACTCAATATGGATTGAATTCTTGTTTTATAGTCGGCCTTAAAATTTTCGTACTCATTACCGCATGGGCTAATGAAGGCGAGAAACATAAATTGTGGAGGCAAAATATAATCATCCACAATGTGACAAGTTTTTAAAACGAAAGCTCAGTCTAGTACTTTAAAAGAGTGTAGTCAGCTAAGATAATTGGTACAGATCAAAGAAACATAGATAGAAAATTTGGCTTAGAAGTTTGCTCCCCTTTATCCGGTATGTGATATGACCAGAAGAACCATATTGAAGAATGAGCTTTCTTGCAACAACAGCAACAAGCCAAAACTGGGAAGAATTTACATCACATTCCCTTCATGTACCTCTCAATGACGACAATTTAAGAATGTTGGAGAGAAATCAAACCACCGACGCCCTAACAGAAGATAGAATGACACTTACTTAGGGGTTGTTTATTTCCTTTCTTTGTCTTGTGTTTTGTGTTTTTGTTTTTAATTTTTGTCAAAAATGAAAACAAAAATATGTTTGAGTATTATTTTTGTTTTTGTTTTATATTAGTTGTCTTGGAGACAAAGACAAAAAAATGGGAACATAAAATTTGTGTTCTAGGAAACATGAGAAACACAAAACACGCGAGCTAGTTTAAATGAGATCTCAACTTCGAGTCTTGTTAGCTACAAAATACAACTTCATGTGATGAACTATAAATATGGGCCTTTCTCATTTTCGTCCTCACAGAACACACTCGAACAACCCCTCTCTTCTCTTCTCTCTCTCTGCAACTCTCTTAGCAACGACTCTCTCTCAGCAACGACGAAGAAGGGACTTTCACTCACACAGATCGACGAAGAAGGGGCTTTCACTCACAGATCGACGAAGAAGAAGCTTCCTTCCTTTACTTGAACAGTATATGTATATATATACATAGATCTGTAATTATATGTGTAGATCTACATAGATCTGTACATCACAGACCCTAATCATATTTTTTTTTGTTTTATCTGTATTTTTTCACCACAATATACATAGATCTGTATTTTTTTGTCACCTAGTTTATTAGGATTTTTCCATGTCTTTTTGCTCGAACATTCATAAGACTTGTATTCGTGGTTGAAAGATCTTTATGCAGTTGCACTTTAATGCTTATGAAGATCAATCCAATACTGCTTTGGGTGACCGAAATCTTGTTATCCATGGTTCCTTTCTAAAGGACAAAGTAGCAATTTTTTCGAACTAATTGACAGATTTTTTGTTCATGGTTTCTTTCAAATTTCATGGAATATGAATTGAAGAGATTTTTTGTTTTTCTGGGTTGGACAAAATGCTCTTTAAACATGCATTGAATAGGAACGGTATGGTTGATTGTATCTGCTCTTTATTCCCTGATCCTTTAAGATTTGGATTTTAATCATAATGAGCAACTTAAAATCCTCTCAGTTTTTAGAAATCCAAGTTCACTTTCTGTATATTTTTTTTTTTGGATTTGTATTTTGTTGTATGATATATTATAAAGCATATTTAGGATAAAACGTAAAATAGTTACCAAAAATATTTTTTGTTTTTTATTCTCATAATTTGATAGACAAAAATGACTCTCAAACATGTTTTCTGTTTCAATGTTCACCACAAAACAGAGATAAAAATTGTCTTTGTTTTTGATTATTTTGAAGACACGAAAACGAAAACGAAAACGTTACCAAACGACCCCTTAGTTCTTGACCAGCTGATTTTGACCTAGTAAAGGGTGGTCCTAACCCTTTGTCTGTTTTTGAGCACTCCAAATGAAATTTAAGACATGAATTGTTTAAAAGCTAGGATAAACAAAGTGAAACATCGTGTTTCTATAAACTTAACTCGGAAAGGAAAATTCACACCAATCACCATAAACAGGCATATCTTAACCAATGAAAATGATAGAAGGTATGGAAATGTAGGGTGCTGAATGGATGCAGTGTTCTTAACACTGTACACATAAATACGCCTAATAATAATTTGAAAATTCCAAGAACAAGTACTCAACTTACCTCCTCTGGATGTGCAATTGCATAATCATATTGCTCCCTTGTGGCTTCATCTTTCAAAATCTGCAAATAAAATGTAAGACCCTATTAACAACATCCACAAAAGAGCAATCCTATGCGGACCTAATTTAATGTAACCGTTGGGTTGGTTGTAAGCGCCAATGTTAGATAGAGCGCAATTTCAATCCAATGGTTGCATTGAATTAGATCTCCGGATTAGGTCCAATTCCAAATAGCATTTTTCATCCACAAAATTACATTCAACTAACCATCCGTTTGGGTAATGGGCTTAATGAACAAAGGAAAATAAATCATAAAGATAATCACTTTTTCTTGTCTAGTTGCCATGGGGAATAAGGAAAAAAAAAAACAAAAAAGTAGGCAAAGAGTAATGCTAAACAAACACATAAAATTCACTAATTCTGCAAATAAAACGGGTTATAATTGAACATAGGGATGAGTTGTAAAGTATCAATTACCTCATAAGCATTTGCTATTTTAACGAACAACTTTTTCGATTCCGGATCGGGATTTTTATCTGGATGACTGAACACAAAATCACGTGTCATAAATCAAAATCGAAAACAATACCGATAATAAATCACACAAACACACACACTAACATACTGTTTCAAGGAGAGCTTGTAATAAGCTTTCTTGATTTCTGAAGAATTAGCACTTTGCGATACCCTACAGAAAAAAAAAATCAATTAAGACATAAATCAGCTGAACAGAGTACATTAGGGAAAAGACGGAGAGAGAGAAAACGGAGAGAAGTATACCCTAATAGATCGTAGCAATCCTCTTCGTCACAGTAGATGGAAAACGACGGTCGGATCAGAAGTGACAGCGTCAGAACGAATGCGACTGCACACCAGCGAATCGATGCTGGTGTTGGCGCCATCGTCTTCTCTCTCTCTCTCGCTCTGTGCTTCGAGAGTAAAGACCTCTCGACAGTTGTTTCAGTCAAAAATGGAGTTCTTTTAAATTACGAAGATGCCCCTGCTACGAAGTAATCAAATTTTCTTTTCATTACATTGTTTCGACCTAAGAAACAGAAATATTTAGACCGGTTTCAAAAATATTTTGATCGGTTTTAAAAATATAATTAAAATAAATAAAAAATTAAAAAATTAATTTTTTTAATTGATTAAAATATTTTGACACACCTTAAAATAGTATGAAATAAAATATTATTAAATATCACAAAATATTATAATTATAATTTTTTTATTAATTTTTTTTAATTTTTTTAAAAATAGAAAAGATTTGACTGTTTTTACAATTTCAAAACAAAAGTTTAATACTTGTGATGGAGTGTGGGTAACGGGCCAGGTCTTGATGGGCGGCTCTAATTTTCAGGCCCCAAGCCTGACGCGGTCAGCTGGCCAGGCCGTCCTAGATGTTAGGCTCTAAGCTTGTGTATTCA
>CM042188.1:1601127-1624618 GCA_023539305.1 Ilex asprella
GAGTTAAAGATCCAAAAGACAATTATAGCCCTTAACATGAGTATGAATTAGATTGATCAAGGGTAAAATAATCATTTATAAAATAAATAATTATTAATAATTATAATATATTCGTAAATCATGTATATATTGTATACCAAACATAGATATAGATCAAATTGAATGCTAAATTCTATCTTTATATAAAAAAAATTGAATTTAGAAAAGTTAATACAAACTCTTCTTCAAAATTCATCCAAACAAACCCCTCGGTAATATCTATGTGATTTGGATTTTTCATATTTTAAATCAAAATTTTGTGGAAGAGAGAGAAAATATACAAAATACATTGAAGACATGAGCATGGGAAGACATGGAAGAGTGCATACGGCGGCCACTTTGACTAATAGCAGAGAATAACAATGTTATCAGGATATAAAAAATTAATTTAATTTCTTTTCCTCTGTTCTTTGGACTTTCTCTCCGAAACTGCCTCTTGCTACACGTCACCCCTTATAGGCCACGCATTCTCACGTGGGGTCCACTCGCTATACCGGCTATAGCAGTCACGTCTAACATTTTTTTGGTCAATAGCGTAGAATTGAGAAAGGGGCGGAGTTTCATATTATCGTATTGGATTTATTGCGTTTGTAAATTGTATTAACATATAAGACTTATTCTAATCATATATAACTAGATTCGTGTCGTATAAAATTCATATTTTGCAAACTTTGTCTAGCGGGTGTGTTTTAACGCATTCATTTGATGCATTCACTCTGTTATCACACAAATGCGCTAAAATTAAATCTAAATTTGCTAATTTTATATCAATTTTTGGTTATATTTGTAGACCGTGTGTAAAATTGTCATGCAACTTGTCTCAATGAAAGTGAAGCTAATTATCCTTTACATAGAGTTTTGAACATCTGTAATCAATGCAATTATCAGTATCAACATAAATCACTCAAAACATATATATGGTTTTAAGGTTTGGGGTTCGAAAACAACTCTTCTGCAAGTTAAGCTATGTATATTTGGAGAAAATATTTATTATAATGGTGATACCACGTGGTAAAGTGATATTGTATCATCAAACAATAATACTAAAATAAATAAGCAGATGAACCTCACAAAAATAAATAACTAATCTACGATATAAGCAAATAACGCCCACTCTTCTGTCATGAAAGTCCACGTGGGATTTATTTTTTTTATTTAAAATTTTATTATTAGTGAGTGATATCTACAATTCTAAATGGTCTTGGTCTTGATCTTTTCGGCGGAGTACAAGCTCTCCTTCAAATGAGACTAGACCAAGGGAATCTGATTGTGCCTATAATCTGTTTTTTTTTTTAATCAAATCCTAACCACATAACTTATGAGGTTCAGGGTCAAAAAAGATATTTATTATAACACACACCCAAAACTATCCAACGTGGGATAACCTTATAATCTGTTGATAAATCTAGAACTGCTTCTTCTTCATGTATGGTTGATGTGGAACGAAACTGGACTGTCATAACTTCAATTAAAATCTGTATTTGTCCCAACCAGAATACATAAGGTGTACAAATAGGAAATCAACAAATCCTTTTTTTAAGATACAATGAAGTAGGGGTACAATTTGGATGGGCCAACCTAAATTTAATCCGAGCTCAACTCAAAAAAATAGGACTTGAGTTAGAATTTTTAGTACTTGGATTGGGTCTGGACAAAAAAACTTCAATCTGAATTGAATTTGGACAAGTCTCGGGTTGAGGCGTCGGGTTTAACCTGAATAAACATAAATATATAAATATATTTAAGTAGGATTAATATATATCTTTATTCTTTAAAGTCCAGACTTTCACTTCACATCAAATTTTCACTTCTGTGCCTCCAGCACTCTCAGATCCTTCTCTCACTCGTCACTTCTCCCTCTCTCACTCGTCACTTTTCCTTTTCTCACTCCCTCTCTTTTCATCTACATCTCGCTCTTCATCTCAAATCACTTGAGAAAATTAGATTTACACTTGAAAAAATTAAATCTATGCTTAAAAAAATCAACCCGAATTAAGTACCACAAGCCCAACCTGATTTTTAATCCGAAATCAGTTCGAATTAAGTAATTCGAATTCAATCTGAGCCCGCCCGAATTAAACTCGGGCAGTACTCAAGTTGAGTATCTCGAGTTGAGATTGAGGTAGGGTTAGGCTTAGGCTTAGGGTTATGATTAGGATTGAAAATTATATATTTATGATTAAACTAGAATTGACCTTTGAACCCGCTCGAGTTGTATCTTGAAGCTTTAACTTGTTTGTATCTTTGCACTGACGAAAACAATTTAAAATACCCGCTGGCAACAATAAAATAGCCTAATAGGAATTCTAATTCTATAGTAAATTAGAAATTAATAAAATGTTGTGTAGAGAGAAAGAGAGAAATCTGAAATTCCGAGCTAGTTTGATTTCTGGGCTAGCTCTATATTCATAGAGCCACCCCCCCCCGCCCCCCTCCCCGGCGGTGCCTGTTGGTCAATGGGTGCTTGATTCAAATTTCTATTAATTTGAACGCCCCCGATCAACGCATCCATTGACACCTACACACTCGATCAGCTTGATTTGTACCCGCATACGTGCGCCATCGTGCCCACATGCAAAGTCCGCCATCAAAGTGCCTCATCGCCCGTGTCCTACATGCATGGGTTCACCCATGGTGCATAATGGAGCCTATGTACTAAGTAAATGTACTCGCACTCACTCCACTACCCTTTATATACCTACAAGACATCATTTCATCTCCTCAAAACACGAGTTTTTAACAAAACACCCACCCACAAAAAAATTCATTTTGAAAAGCCTTTAAGATACTCTTCATAAAGGTATTATCCAAAATCCAAAAAGCACTGCATACTATAGCAAATCAGGCAGTTGGAAGTGGAGTGAATAATATTTCAATTCTGGCAAGTACTTGGGGCATACATCCGAAAAAGACTTTAGTACATGCAACCAAATTTAAAGATAAGAGTGTGTGGCCCTGGGCTTGCCCTGGCTGTGAAGTAGTAGAGAACTGGACCTTCACTCAATTCTTTTTCTTCCTTATCCTCCACTTGGCCAAAGTGATAGGCATTTGTTTGTATGCAGATAACTACCAAATAGTAAGAGCAATTATTCTTTCACTTAATTTATTGATCTAATCACTCAATACGACTGAATTGACAGTGGATCCAAATATTATTAAGGTTTGTTATCAATCAAATGGTTGTAATGACTTAAATTAGCAAATTAGATGTGATGTTGTGAAAAATCAAGAAGCGTGAGGTAGATGAGCTGAGGGGTGTGTGTGTTAAAGCAAGTAAAGAAGACATAGTGGTTCACCCAGATGGAGAACTGGGTTAGTCCCCTCTAATGGAGGGCTCTTGTTTCTTGGCGATGTATTTCTTGAAAAAGAAGATGAGTACAATGTGCGTATTGCATATTAGGGATATCCGTCTAATGGTTTTCTCCCAATCTCTTTGCTTTTGGGGAAATCTTCTTAACACAACATATAGACTGACCTTTTATATACAAGAAATTATCGTTATCGTAATAGATTGATCATGAAATATTTGGCTGCTGAAGGCTTATCCACAGGTGTGACATGACATTCTAGAAGTGATGATGTGGCATTTAAGAGGCGGTGACATCTTTCCCAAGGTAAGGTTTCATGCAGAAAGATCTCTTCTACCTCTTCTGGTATTTTTTATGATGTTTGTCGTTTGGTGGAGTCATACTACCTGACTAGTTAGTTAGTGCCGACTTGCTTGGCATGAGTTGAACTGTCTTTTTACTTGAAATACATTTTTTCTAGTATCAACAAGATCCAACAGAAATAGTAAACATTACAACAATTGTTTGCTTGAGAGTCTATACATAGTTCATCAACGGCTTATTCAAGGGAGCAACTCCTGCGTAATTAACTAGAAATCTTGCTGACACTACAATCAACCAAATAACTATTACAAATACGCCAGAACTTTGTTTCTTGTTGGTAAAAAATGGTCCAATTGACCAAATTTAGATATACGGAATAGATTAAGACATACCCAAAATATGACACTCTAGGAAAAATGTAATTTACTCTTAAAAATATATTCTCGCAATCCGATGAACTAGGTAACTATCCCTCTCACATTTCCTGCTGCAAGTTCCATGGAATATAACAATTTTGGAGAAATTACGTCCACCATGCACAAGGCTCTTGCATATAGCGGGGTCTGAGAGAAGTAAATAATAAACAATTTCACCTCCATTTTAAAAAGATTGATTCTTAGATTCAAACTCATGACATGTTACTTAGGCGTATGAGCACTTGCCATAGCATTTTACAAAAAGCACGTGGACACCAATGAAGAAAAGCATAGCTTGACATAAGCTCTAAGAGGAATTTTGACAAACAACTTGCTTACATGTTTCCCCTCAAGTCTCCCATCCTTAGACTGAAAAGTTTAAAACATGTAGTCATCTAACATGAAAATACACAATTAATTTAATGACAAAATTAAATTATGTCCTCTAATTAAGTCCTTAATTAAGCATTACTTTAATTCTAGAGAGATTTTGGCCATAAGTTTGGAATTTATTTGTTACGAAAAGTGTGATGTTATTTGAAATAGATTTTTCAGTATCGTATCTCTACACGTGTTTAGTGATAATTACATTTTCTTGTTCCCTTTAAACTAAACATTTCTGTCAGTTGCAGGTAAATGTGTCAGCACGAAAGTTACTTGCAGTGTTTCACAATTTTTGGGACTTGGAGAATTCACATCTCTTCAGCTAGAAACTTTTGTTTCCTCCACCCAAAAAACCGGAAAACTTGAATTTTCATTTGCTTTCTTAGGATTTCTCACCACCCAAACATAGAGTTTGTAATACCCGATAAGTTTAGGCCACGTATCCTCACTACAGTAGGACAAATGATAAGCCTAAAGGGGGTAACCCCACGACATGGCATAGTGGGGGCCAGCAAGGTCTTGCGGATTGGTACAAGCACCAAGCATTATGTAAAGGCAAGACATATCCCCGTCACAACGACGGATCTTTATTCAACAAGGGACAAGAGTGTCACTGCAGAAGTCTAGGGGCAACTTCGGCGATGACCCGCCTCAATAAGGCATAAAATTGAGATCTCATAGCTAACAGAGTTCAAATCTCCAGCCTGTCCTCGAATGGTACCCTCGGATTGAGAGCCTTAGAGAGAAACTAGAACCCATTGGCTGCTCATCGTAGTGAAGTTAACTAATGATATATTGTTGCTCGACTGGCCCAAAGTTGGAGATAGGGTAGTATGACTGTCCTCAAGGGAGATCTAAGCAACATGGACGGATAAGCATGATTGTCAACCTAGGTTAGACAACATCTTTTAGATTTAGTTTGCTCGAGTAGGCCACTCAATATATAACTCATTGTCCACTGAGTTGTGCTTAATCAGAATCTTGAAGAGCTCCTGAGGTACCCGGGGTTAATGACCCAGATTAACAAATGAGACGATGAGACATATGATTTGGTGGCTAAATGACCGGAATTATGTGAGTCTCCTTGATTGGGCACCTCAACAAAAGCCTTCGAAAGGGTTCAAAGAGGGAAGAGGGAACCTTGGGTATGCATGCGCTGGGGGCACATCTCCCTTAGTGGCTAATCGCAACCCTTTGCCTCGGGTATCCCCCGTTACCTCAAAGGTTGCACCCTTCCTCGATGATCAAGTCTAGGTGTATTCAAAGAAACGTTGCATCTGTCTAATTAATGTTTGGAACACACGTGACACTCGGTAAGCGATCACCGGTATCATAGAAGTTGAGGCAATTGCAGTGTTGAATCCACTTTATAAAAGAGATAAACAGAGGAGGAAAGAAAATATTTTTATTGATGTGATGATATATAAACTTCACCTGATACAAGCCTTTTATAGGCAAAACTCTTAACAAGAATAGAAATACTAAAAATAGGAATAGAAAGAGAACCAATCACTCTAAACGTGCTGCAATGACTTCCCTAATACTCAGACAATTCCTAATTTATTGAAAAACTAAACATAGGTATATATTTTACACAAAAACAAATTTGACTTGTTCAACACATCTTCTCAATCCAACGCTGATGTTGATAACTCTAACACTCTCCCCCAACATCAGCTTCCAAATTCTTTACCATACCGAGCTGATGACAAAAACTTTCAAACTTGCTACCACTTAAACTTTTTGTGAATAAGTCTGCAACTTGGCCTTCTGACTTAATCTGCCTCAGCTCAACCTCTTCTTTCAGGACCTTTTCCCTGATAAAATGATAATGCACTTCCACATGTTTTGTTCTCGCATGAAAAACTGGATTCTCTGCCAAACGAACTGCCGACTGGTTGTCACAGTACAAGGGAACTGCATAGTCCACTAGTTGATGTAGATCATTCATCAGCCGTATAAGCCATGTACTCTCTTGAGCTGCCATTGCTGCTGCTCGGTACTCTGCCTCCGTTGTTGACAAAGATACTGTCGGTTGTCTCTTGCTACACCAAGAAATTGCTCCTGATCCAAGCATAAACACATACCCGGTAGTTGATCTACGGGTATCGTGATCTCCTACATAATCAGCATCACAGTAGCCAACTAGCTTGCAATCTTCACCTTTCTTATACAACAGACCATAATCAATTGTACCCTTCACATGTCTCAGAATTCGTCGAACTGCATCCAAATGAGGCTTCTTTGGATTTTGCATGTATCGACTCATCACACCAACTGCATAACAGATATCGGGTCTAGTTAAAGTTAAGTAAAGCAAACTACCCACTAATTGTCGATACATTGTTGCATCTTTCAAGTCTTTGCCTTCATGTGCACACATCTTGGCATTTGCTTCCATTGGTGTTGAGATCGGCTTACATTCGAGCATCCCGAACTTTTTCAACAAATCTTTGGCATATTTTTGTTGACAGAGAAATATCCCTTCGTGTGTACGATCCACCTCTAGCTTAAGAAAGTGCTTAAGTTGTCCAAGTTCTTTCATCTCGAAACGAACTGACAAGTTCTCCTTTGTTCGGCAAATTTCTTCAACGTCATCTCCAGTGATGATTAGATCATCTACGTATACAAGTACGATAGCTAACTTTCCTCCATTTGCTTTAACAAACAAACTGGAATCTGCAGGTGTTACTGAATACCCACTTTGAGTTAGAAATTCAGCAATCTTACCATACCATGCCCTGGGTGCTTGTTTCAATCCGTAGAGTGCCTTCCGCAACTTACATACATATTCAGGATGACCTTGACTCTGAAAGCCCATTGGTTGATGCATATAGATCTCCCGATCCAACTCTCCATGCAAGAATGCATTCTTCACATCCATCTGCCATAAGTCTCAATCTTTGTTAGCTGCAAGTGCAAGTAAGACTCGTACAGTTGTAAGTTTTGCAACTGGACTAAACGTTTCATCATAGTCTAGTCCATATTGTTGAGAGAATCCTCGAGCTACCAAACGAGCTTTGTGTCTTTCAATTGATCCATCTGTGCGACGTTTTATCTTATAAACCCATTTGCAAGAAATAGGCTCTACATCTCTTGGCTTTGGCACGAGCTCCCAAGTCTGATTTTGTTTTAATGCTGCAATTTCCTCTTCCATAGCTTTATTCCAGTCTGGATTCTGAAACGCTTCTGCAAATGTCACTGGTTCTTTTGTGTTTGTATCTTCTACTATGGCAGCATTGGCATATTTGGGATTTGGCTTCTTGGTTCTTGCTGATCTTCTGAGTGAAATTGGTGCTTCTGTTTCACTAGGCTCACCTTCTTCGCTTGGTTGTCCATGCACACCAGTTTGCCAAGGACTTTGAGTTTTGTCATCTCTGATATCACCATCAACTACATTTTCAGCTTCACCTAAGCTTAGTTGGATTCGAGCAGATTGCAACTCATCCTTAAAAACATCTGAATCTGGTAATATCTCCTTTTCTGAGGACCACCATGAAGATGATTCATCAAACACCACATTCCGGGATGTGTAACACTTTCCAGTTGTAGGATTGCAGCATCTCCATCCTTTTTGTTGACTATCGTATCCTACAAAGACACACCTAACAGCCTTCTTGTCCATCTTGCTACGTAGATGATTAGGTACAAAGACATAGCAAACACATCCGAAAACTCGAAAATAACTAACTGTAGGCTTTATGTTCCACAATTTTTCAAAGGGTGATGAAAAACTTAACCTTTGTTGAGGAAGCCTATTGATCACGAAAGTTGCAGTCTTCATTGCTTCTGCCCAAAACCGTCCCGGAACATTCTTTGCATGAAGCATACTTCGACAGATTTCTGCTAGATGCCTATTCTTTCTTTCTGCTACGCCATTTTGTTGCGGAGTGTTAGCACATGTGAACTGATGGCGTACACGGCATTCTCAGAGGAAGTAAAAAAACTCATCTGAGGTATACTCTCCCCCATTGTCAGTACGCAGACAACAGATTCTTTTATCAACCTCTGTTTCCGTCATTTCCTTGAATTCTTTAAACTTTGAGAAAGTTTCAGATTTTTCTTTCATAAAGTACACCCATACGTACCTGGAAAAATCATCAATAAAGGTCAACATGTATTTCATCCCACTAAGAGAGACTTGCTTAACAGGTCCAAACACATCAGAGTGAATTAGCTCTAACGGCCCTTTTGCTTTCCATTTTAACTCTTTATACGGCAACTGATGCGGTTTGCCGTACTGACAACCTGCACAGATTGTATCTTTTCTCACTTCAAGTTGTAGAAGTCCCTTCAACATTGATTTTTTCATCATCACAGTTAGTTTGGAATAATTAACGTGACTTAATCGCATATGCCATAAATCGACTGTCTCGTTCTTTATGGTCTTGTCTACATATGCGGTTTCTGCAGACATCACATAGACTGACTCTAGTCTACGTCCCTTTATCACCGGCTTTTCCATAATCTCAAGATCACGATAAACTTTCACATCTTGAGGGCCAAACAGAACAAAATGGCCTGAAGATGTTAATTGTGCTACCGAGAGAAGATTTTTCTTCATACCTAGGACGTGATAGACATTTTGAAGCGACACATCATTAGTATTATATTGGGAAGAGACTACCGTATTACCAATGTGAGCTATTGGTAGCTTTGAGTTGTTCGCTGTGACTACCATATGTCTCCCCTTGTACTCCGACAAATCCTGCAGCTTTTCTTTATCACACGTCATATGATTTGAGCAGCCTGAGTCAATGATCCAATCCTTCTCATAATCAATTTGTTCAGACGTTGTTGCTATAAAAGCTGATTCTTCTATTGTAGCAGAAAATGCCTGAGCGTCCCACTCATCTTCACTTTTGGAAGTAGCAACATTACTTTCCACAAGCCCTTTTTTCGACCAACAATCTTTTGCCATGTGACCATTTTTCCCGCAATTATAGCACTTCCCTTCAAATTTTTTTCTGGTGCCAGGATTCTTCGAATCTCCCTCAACACGGGTGCTCCTTTCACCTTGACTACTTTTTGCCTTGTCCTCAATCTTTTTAGTTCTGCCGACGGTGTGTTGCTTGGAATTCCACCTGCCTTTGTGGGCATAAAGCGCTTCCTCTTCACCCTTGAATGAAACTCCTCCCATTTGTTTAGCCAAGGCTTCTTGACCAGCAAGCAAATTCTCAAACTCAACAGGTGATGGTTGATTTTTCCATCCCTGTATTGCAGCAACAAAGCCTCTGAATTCTGGTCTCAAACCATGGATGATTATTCTCTTCATCCTGGTTTCACCGATTGGAGCTTCTAGATCCAACTCGAAAATTTCTCGGCATAACGTCTTCACCTTGTGAAAGTACTGAGCGATTGTCAAGTCACGCTGCGCTATTGACAACAACTCGCTCTCTAGAAGTTGGAGCCTCGTGTCATTCTTCTTTGAGAACAGCTTGGCGAACGTATTCCAAGCTTCGTGAGGGGTTTTGGCATCTCGAATGTGCTCTAGCACATCTTCTTCGATCGTTGTCTTCAAAGCAAACATTGCTTTGCCCGCTTTTATTTTCCATTTCCGCAGTATACCATTTGCATCCTCAGCCTCCGGTTGAGTAATTTCGCTTCCGTTCACAACCTCCCACAAGTCTTGGCCTTGCATGTACGACATCATGCACGTTGATCAAGTATTGTAATTTTGGTTGTTGAGCTTTTTTATTCCGCCAATGACTTGAAGATCACCCATTTCACTCTCTCTTTTCCTCACGTGTTTTGACTCTCAAACACTCTCTGAACTCCCTCTTCAACCAAGCTCTGATACCAAATGTTGAATCCACTTTATAAAAGAGATAAACAGAGGAGGAAAGAAAATATTTTTATTGATGTGATGATATATAAACTTCACCTGATACAAGCCTTTTATAGGCAAAACTCTTAACAAGAATAGAAATACTAAAAATAGGAATAGAAAGACAACCAATCACTCTAAACGTGCTGCAATGACTTCCCTAATACTCGGACAATTCCTAATTTATTGAAAAACTAAACATAGGCATATATTTTACACAAAAACAAATTTGACTTGTTCAACACATCTTCTCAATCACACGCTGATGTTGATAACTCTAACATGCAGTTGGCACGACTATCAATACAACGGTGACCCTTTTACAAAGGTAGGCGCGGGTAGCCTTGCTTGTACGAATATTGTGCTATAAATACCTTCATCACTTACCCCTACAGTACACACAAGAACCTGGTTTGAAGACAGACGTTTTGGTTAGTGTGAGGGTGTTCATTATCTCCACATGCCTAATAAACGTTTTGCCCACCGGTTGGTCTTAGCAATTAATAGGCAGTTCGAGTCCTTTCATCTTATCCATTCATCTTTTCAAGTGTGCTGACATAGATACCTATGTCAACTTTTTTTAACTCCTTAAAGAAAATAAAAAGAAGGGTATACCTGAATGATTCATGAAATATATAGTCAAGGTACACTTCTTCCCCCTATTTGTTATAAAAACTTGTAAGTCAGACACTAGGTAACTACCCCTAGCCGTCGGAGGATACAAGTTCAATTGAATGAAAAAAACTTTGGATAGATATTTCAGGGTATGAGAGAGATAAGTAGTGGACAAAGTTAGGATTAATGCGACGTATTACTTGAACAGATGAGCACTCATTATCCTTTATAATGGATTTGGCAGACTGCATCCAGTTCTTACAACAACGAATGGGCAGAGATCCATCAAGCGTACGGGGTGAAGTATAATGGTGTAAACCAGTTTGAGTTTCATAAGTAGATTTGAGTGTGCTCATCACAAGGCTTTGTAGAAGGTGTCAGGCGATCCACAGGACTAATCTGAGTAGATCTATAACTGTCTTAAACTCGACCTCTCACTACAACATTAACTAAGAACGCTTACAATTCCCATAAATCACGTGCATCAGTAAATTCAAGATTCTCTTGTGAGACTCAAAATTGCAATATCATGTCAGTAACTCACGAAACCTTCTCACTCGAACGACCCGACATATTGGTAGCAACATTTTGCTCTTCTTTGGTGCTGCCACCCTCAGAGTAGTGATAATTGGGAGAACTGGGACTGCTGGCTCTTCAGACTGAAGAAAAATAAGTCTCATAACTACATTTTCCAGTTAGATATGAGGTAGCTTCTTCCTATGTACCCTCATATCCTATGGCGTATATTCTTTGTAACTTGGAAACCTATTAGGCCATTACTTTACAAAAGGCAAGTTGACAGCAAATGAAGAAAAGTATAACTTGGCATAAACTCTAAGAGGAATTTTGACAAACACCATGCTTACATGTTTCCTCTCGGTTTCCATCCTTCACCGGAGAGTTTCAAAAATTTCCAAATTCTTGTTCGATCTCAATCAATCAATTCTATACCTTATGTTACTGCAAAATGCGGTGATTGCTGTCGAAAATCTTGTCTCCTACTTTCCGCAATAGACAATGTGTGAAACCAAAAACTTTTTACTATGGCTCCTCCAAATTGTTGCTCTGTTAGGCCTTCTCGCCTTCTTCCTATGGCTAAGCTTGCGCCCCAAAGACCCATCTTACACCATTGTCGACATCTCTGTCCCAGTCCCTAATAACGGCTCTGACCAAGACAATCAGAATGGTTCCCTCTCATACACCCTTGAGATTGTAAATCCAAACAGAGACTCCGATATCAATTACGATGATATCTTCTTGCTGTTTTATTATAATCAGGACACTATTGGGGAGAAAACCATCACTCATTTTCATCAAGGAAAAGATAAGACCACCCAAATTATGGATCATGTGAATTCCAATGCAAGAGTATGGAAAGCACTGGTCAATGCAATATCAAATAAAACAGGAGAATTGAAGGTTGGTTTGATGACTAAGATTAGATATCGAACATGGGGTATTAAGAGTAAGCACCATGGGATGAACTTGCAAGGTCGTGTACCGATTGGATCAGATGGGAAGATTTCAGGTAAGAAGAAGAAGATAAAGTTACGCCAAGCTTCTAAGAAATGGAGAGTGAGGCTTACTTAACCTTTGGGATGCACAGCTTTAAAGTAGTACCATGGCTATAAAGTATGATTTTTTATGTTCATATTTCTGCTAGAATCAGTGTCTATAAAAGCATCAGATACCAGTTTGTGATTATGAATCGTGCCGATAATTAACAACTACTATCCTTATTTTATATCCCATGGTATCTCCATCAAAACATCGCAGAGCAAATAAATTTGTAAAAACTTCGGTTAACATGGGACTTGACATAAGGAAGATACCATAAGAAAGCCCACCCAACCAAAATGAAAGGCCAAATGTCAATGACCACCCCTCAATAGATTGATACCAACAACCACAATAATAGACCGTATCCTTAGGGGTCTCATAAATATTGCAGGCAAACACTACTATAGAACAGAGATTACATGAAGATTGGCAAACAAAATACTGATAAGTTGGTATGCATTCCCTAGGTGCATCAAACAATAAGAGGAAATATCTGGCCCAGTAACTGAACAGAACATGAAATGCAATCATTTTGGACTCTCTAAGCATGTTACAGTGCTTAATGGTCTACAAATGCATAAACTTTAATTCAATCAACTTCTTGCCTTCTTCAGTGTAGTGGCACCCAACCTAGAACCTCAGAATACCAGAATAAATGAATTGTACAGCTGACTTTATCTTTCTAAAACACAAAGGAGTTTCTTATTTCAATGTCCTGCGGTGAGTAGCAACTTGTCTTCGCCATTCCTGAATTGGAACCTATTAAAAATACGAAAATGTTTGCATGAAGTAATCCGATATTAGACCAAAGGGGTCAGACAACTAAAACTTCGGGCTAACGGGTTTATTAATCCATATAACGCAACATCAAGTGAAAATTGAAGAACATAACAACATACTTACAGCAGGAAAGCCACCATAATCCCCAGGTTCACTGATGTCCTTCGTGACACTACTGTTAGCTGCTAGTCGGACCTGCAGCTCTCAAAGCCGAAAACTATGTTTATCATTAACACTAAAATTTTATAAGTAAAAATAAAAATAAAAAAATAACGCAGGGTCTACAATGGAGCTATCCATATTTAATTTTAAGTCCTTGTTCATTCTCAACAAAGGGATAAGCCAGCATGCAGCCACATTAAGAGTTGGTTGGCATAAAAAAGGTGAATGACTTGTGGCTCGGTGCATCCTCTTGATCCTAGTGAAGGTAATTAACAATTTGTGGGTTTCGGCTTCAAGCTGCTGAGTCCCAAAAACTAACCTAAATGCTTCAAAACCATGCTGTCAAGATGTTCCAGCCAAACACTAACGCAAATAATGTGACTCAACAGGCATATTACGTCATCGTACTTCCTCCAATTTAGAAGAGACCCGAAAGAACACGTAGTGTGCAAAACGCATGAAGAGTCTCCCACATTAAAAACATGACTCATAATTTTTAAAGGTTTATGCCTACTACCCTAAGGAACTTTTTTTCAGTTTAAATTGATCATTATTATTTGGAGTCTGTGCTTATCGCTCGAAAATGAACTACTCAGGCTGGGGGCACATTTTTAGTTTGGCCTGATGCCAAGAAGTTGAGAATCAAACTATGTATAAAAACTAAACTTGACACAATGAAGCCTCATTTTAGTCATGGGGCAATCCAAACTATCTCTGTACTGGTCGCACAGTTCCAAGATATTAGGTTCAGGCATCCATAAGAAAATCCAAAATCACTTATAAGATAATCTTTAGATCTATATGCATATCGGAATAAAGTCACAAGGTGCATGACATATTCAAGCAATTAAGTACGTACCTTTGATACAATGGAGACATGATCACGAACTGCTACTCTTCCACCTAAAGTCACATAGTCACCTATCCTAAAATAAGTAGGTTCCAAGTCCCATATACATGAAAAGCTAATCAAATTCTACACCTGAAAGTTACTGAGATGAATGGTAAATTTCATGGTGATAACAGATGTGAAAAGAACTTACGTCACTGAACCTGCAATCCCAACTTGTCCACAGAGCATACAGCTCTTCCCAATCACTACATTGTGACCTATCTGCAAAGTAGGATATTGGCAGTTATAAATCAAGGAACAAGTTAACCAACAATGCACGAAAGTCAGAACACACCTGAACTAGATTATCTATTTTCGTATAATCCCCAACTATAGTATCTCTCCAACTGCATAACCAAATATTCAGTATAACTAAAATTTGAGCTTAGGAGAGCCAGAAAGTGCATGATGATTCAGACGACACATAAAAACCATACAGAAAGTTCTCATAGGCAATGACACAGATCTCACCTGCCCCTGTCCATGCATGTATTTGCACCTATCTCCACATGGTTCCCTACCCTTGCTTTCAAGATCTGGAAATTGTTTGTTGGGGATACAAGAAAAGAAAATGATACTTCAACTGAGTCGTCAAACTGAACTGGATATTTGATGCAGCTAAAGGAGAAAAGAAAGAGAAGTAGAATTTTCCATACCAAGCAACTTCCTAGTGAACCATTGTTTCATTATATATATAGGTATTTATATTGGGAAAATCATTACATTTGAAGCTCTGGTTTTTTATGGACATGAAATATCAGACCAGACAAATTTTTTTGCGCATTTAAGAGAACAAAAGTATTACGAATTTCAAATACCAGAAAATTTCTGTTTATAGTAGACCACAAAAAATAAACCCTTCATTTCCAAAAAGGAAGGAACCAAAGTGTATTAAGGAGCAAATTTAAATATCACTAACCTGAGGCTTCTTCACCATGTCTCCACATTCATCCACAAAAAACCCAAAACCTATCACGAAACAACATGAATTCCAAATGCAAAAATTAATAAATGCAATACTAGTGGCAATTACATTAGCAGTGGCAGCGAGTATCATGTTCATCCACAAACATTTGCAATTGCAATTTAAAACATGCATCATGATAATTCAAAAAATCACATGACGTTTACAATGTAGTTTTTTAGTGTCAGTGCAAGATTTGTAACCCAAATGAATGATGTACAACCCCAAAAACTAATACTTAGGCAATGATTCAGTCATCATGATAAATATTAACCAATATAATTCAGCATTACCATCTTGCCCTATGCACACTCCATTGTGGATAATGCATGAATCACCAATTGTGCAATTACTAAGCACAACATTGTACCTGGAAAAATGTAGGCATTCAATTGAGCATTTTAGCACCGGAACCAGTACTATTTAGAGGTATATACATAACGCATTTATGTAATTATGTATGCCTTTACAACTTGAAAACATCCCATAAACTGTAGCATGACTAAGCTTGAGATTGCTGACAACAGATAATTGCTAAAATGCATTAGACAAATGCAAACTACGAGTATACCCTATTCTCGTTGATTGACCAATTGTGACAGCAGGTCCAATTATAGCTCCTGATCCAACATGAACATTTGCACCCAGCACAGATTCTGAATGGACTACTGCCCCAAATTCTATGTGAACTGTTGGATCAACGCAAGCTGACTTGTGGAAAGTACCACCTCCATTATTCCATTTCTGAAATTCTTGGTGAACGGTTCCAGCATCATCCTCTAATCTTGAATTGAAAGCATGTACAAGTGAGGCTTTTTACATAAGTTTGAACTGCACAAACTCCAAATGAAAGCTTGAAACAACGTATAAACCCATTGCGTTGCTCACGAAAGGTTTAACAAATAGTGCAGTGAAAGTACATAGAGTCTCTAGATTGCATGCATTGTACAACATCATAAAAACAATTAAACTCTGTATGCCCAGAACTAGAAGTGATCTGGGTATGTATCTTTTCATACAGCGGTTAAAAAACTTGAAATCTTAAAAATCGCAAGGAAATGTCAATAACAGTATGTGAAAGAGACATTTCATCAAACAGATTCAACGCAATCATATACACTAGTCAAGCGCATAAAATTAAACCGCCAGATCAAAAGTAGAAGATGGTGGAAACGAGTTTGGAAGTGAACACCCACCGGACTTAATAGAGACAAACCCAGAACCATTCTGGTCAGACGAACAAGAGGAAAAATGGTAACGACTACAACTGTTTGATAAAAGTCTTGTTGTGAACAAAGCAAGGGACTCTTGCACATGCGACTTCATAGAGATGAGATTGGTAATTGCTGCTAATCGTCGGATGTAATGTGCCATGGCAACAGACAGTCTAAGACTATCTCTGGAGATCAAAAGGGTCTAATCTATAATACTCTAGTATGATGTGTACGTTCTGAACCTAGAAATTAGACCAATTATACCTAGAATCCCCAAGGAGGGCTTGCTATCCTATAACTTTTTTTTTTCCTCTTCTTGAATGTGAATAAGAGTGGCGAATTCATTTTTATTCTGTCATAAGTTGATCCGATCAATTCTGAGTCACTTTTCTTAAATTTATTGTTTTGTGTTCGACCGGTAACTTATTGATTATTGATTCTAATTTTATTTAGAGAGAATTTATTAATGAGCCTAAATTTAACCGGATCAGACTTAATAAATTAAATGAGTTTAAATCTGTTAGAATATGTGTGGCTCATGTTTGTTATGTGCACAATGGTAAGGAGGCAGATGTTTCGCTTCGCCCGCGATGGCATCTGTCTTGCGGGGACACGGTACGGTACAAGAGTATTTTTGTAAATACATCCGTACTAGGGTTATATAAATGCTTAAGATGTAACCCTACTTTGAGATAATGAATAAAATCGCCGCTCGCTCCTCGTAGATGTAGACATATTGCCGAACTACGTAAATCTGTGTGTTATTGTTCTTTTGTTCTCTTGATTGTTTGTTTCATAATTATTCACTATAATTGATGCACGATCACAACAAAATCAATTAAATGATATGTCAAATTCCGTTTGTCAAATCGAGTCAATCTAAAGTCTAAGGAATTTAAGAAAATTAAAATAAGCATGAGAATTAAAATTTATGTACCCCATTTTGAGTCTGAGTTATGTAATCCAAGTCAAAAGATTTAAACTCGATAATACTCGAGCTGAAGGGTGGTGTTAAATTTTGGGTTCAAGTTGAACTTCAGTTTAGAGATGTTTAACTTTTGAGCCCAAATCCAACTTTTCATTGTACTAACCCGTTGGATTTACTACTACTTGCTGCAATTGTGATGTCTGTAGTCTCAATTCTAATCTCATAGAAGGTATTTTTTTGGATGTGTCTTCCTGATTCGTATGATTGTATTACTTTCTTCGTTGGTGTTTTCATATCGGGATTGAGAATCAAGACGAAACATAATACTATACTTGAAGTTACCTCTTGCTAGTCTTATTGATTTTTCCTACTTGGTGGTGGACATTCATTTATGAAAGTTTTTTAGGGATTGACACCGAAACAGATTTTTTGAATCATCTTTATCCTTAGCGATCTGCGAATCTTTTGTGATTATTATACACAATATCATTGCATTATGTGCGAGCGATTGAAAGAGCTAAATGATTATACAGGCCTTTCCCTCTAAAAAAAAACTTCCACATATGTAGCCCAATAAAAAGAATTCTTTATATTGAATTTAGTAGGAGTCTTTGGAGTATTAAAAATTGAAACCGAAGTTACGAATTCATTCCTATACTAAAATCAATAGTTGGTAAAGTGCATAAGAATTCGTGCACTTTGACATTTAAACAAATGCAACTCTAGGCTACTTTACAAATTACAACCCTTCCCCCCTCAGTTGCGGATTCAGAGTGGGGCAGCTGCCCCCCACTGAAGTTTTAGAAGTTTTTGGGGAGTAAATATAATTTTAAAAATTTTAAAATTTATTAGAGATTTGCTCCTAGTGATTTTTTTTAAAAAAATTTATAGATAGTTATGATATTTTGACAAATATATGGGTCACTTATAAATGTCAAAAAAATTCCTTTAAAATGCTAAATGCCTCCATTATGTGTTAAATTAAATTATTTTGATTTGGTGTTTTGAATTGTTTTATTGTAATTGGTTAAGTAATTCCTATACAAAAGTTTAGTTTAATAGAATAGTCATAGTTTACGCTTGTTTCAATTGGTTGTTAAAATTCAACTATATATGATTAAACCAAATTTTTTGGCTCAAAATGTTTTTCTGGCTGATTAGGTCTTATAGATAAATTTATAGTAAATTTTTTTTATTGGCTCTTTTTGTATAACGCTCATGTGTATGAGTTGTTACTTTAATTGACGTTCTATTAAAGAAATTATATTTTTATGAACATTAATTATTTTAATATTCATATAATTTAAGTTGTCCTCACTAGAGACCTCAAAATTAATAATTTTAACATTAATCATCCACCAATCACTATAAGCAAGTGAAATACTTGCTTAGGACCCCCAAATTATATTTTTGGTCTTCATAATGTGGGTTCTGGCTCAAGAATATTATGGAATAAGTGCCCAAAAGATACAAAATTTTACATTCTCTCTTCATTTGTTGTCAATCCAACCATTTCCCAATATAAAAATATATTTACATAAACAAATCTTGCCTACATCTCTCTCACACACACTCTCTCTCTCAACCTCTCTCATTCATATGATTTTAAGTTCATAACGCATTGAAAAATAACATAGCTATTGTTGGAAAAATAAAAGCTTTAAAATTTCTTATTTAATTTATTTTATATGTTTTAATGGATCACTTTTAATTTATGATTTAATTGAATTTTATGAGTAATTATATTTTATTTTAATTTGACATTTGAATGTCTTTATGTAGTGGAGGTTATTAGATGGTGAACTTTAAAAGCCTCTAATAACTAGCATTATCAAGCATATATCAAAGAAGCTCATATATTGGGACTGTATGTTGTTAGTTTATATTCTTTTTCCATATATATTGTATATGTATTTTTCAATTATGTTTTTGGGCAACTTCGATTTGAGTCAGGTTCGCCTCAACCTTCCAGTGGACGTGACTCCTAAGGAGGTGCTACTGTGAGCATATTTAGGTTGAATCTTGGAGCTGCATATGTCTGTTAGTACTTTCACTTGGGGAGGCATAGCTACTTTAGGATAGTGATTTCACGCCTCCTAAATATCATATGTCAGCTCTTTCTAATTTATTATTGTCTATTTTATATTGTTCTAATCGCTTGTTATTGTATTATATATTTGATTAAATTCTTCTTATATTATATTTTTATAATTATGTTGTTAATCAATATTTGTGAAATTATGGAATTTTACCCCCCAACAGCTATAAAGTAGCATAAACCCTCTTTCTTTATTGAAAAAAATGATCTAAACATAAAACATTATATATAGTTATAATAAGTTTAATAAATTTGTAAATAGTTACATAGACTACGTATCCCTTAGTGTAATCCGACCGCAAAGGTGGACGGGGGGCAATGGCTTACCTCGATAATGGCTCATATGGTTGGACTTTTGATAAGAAAACGATTATTGTATTTGATGGCCGCGGAGAGATCAGATTTAGATTACATATGCAGATTAATAAAGACTTAATTACAATTTTAATTGGATAAAGTCCACTTTTTTGAAAGATTTAGTTTACTATCAGTGCACGTAAAAATCTCCATCTGAGAAGAGGGAATCCGTGGAAACACAGTCATCAGGGACATATTGTCAATCTCGCGAGATCACCTTACCCATTACGAGATAAGGCAAGCTTCACGAAATCAATTACAAGAATGTCGCTTCAATTAGAGCCTCTCGGAGTCAACTTCACTTGCTTTTAAATTGTAAGTCCCACATACACATAGAGGGCATCACACACATCTCAATACATTATATCTCTTGAATAATAAAATTCTTCGATCACAATCGTCATTTTTAGTAGAATAGATCATCAAGATCGAACCGTCTAATCTTTGTGTTTATTTGTGTGAAACTTTCTTTTCTTTATTTACATAAGAGTAATGTTATATTGATCAAATTTTGTGATCAAATTTAGAGCCCAAATGACATGACAACATATTATTTGAAATTTTTATTGAAACCCAAATAATATGATATTAAATAAAAAAATTTAATTCAATTATCATATTATTTAAATTCTAAATTTAATCCTAAAATCTGATCAGTGTAACATTACGTTTTACATAAAATCAAGTACCCAAACCCTTTATGTAAAGAGCTCCTTCACAATAAATGCAAGTTTATCCACCAACGGTTCCTAGGATAGGGGTGAAGACCGCAACCATAAAGTCTCTTTATTGTCTTATAATTCAAAGCAAATGGCGGTTTGTACACCACAACCATCGGTCCAGACTCGGACACGTTGTTTAGACCACACCTTTTGACTTAAGACTATTATTACAAGGGAGGGACATTGCAAAGTTGGAATTCGAGACAGTAAGTTTAATATTAGGGACGATGATCCTTAAGTCAATGCTAACCTCAATTTAAGACTCTTTAGTATGCTAATTGTCTAAGTCATGGTTATCATGAGCAACGTGTCTGTGATACCTGACAAAAAAAAAATATTCATTCATAAAAAAAGGAAATAAAATTATTCTTGTAATTTTAAATAAATATTTTTCGGAAAAAACCGATAACGATGGATTCCTAACCCATTCGTAGAGTAAATATACATTTAAAGAACCATGTAAAAAGAGTAGGTCGTAAAATAGAGATTTAAAATTTTCATTGGCTTCTTTTTATGTTAGGCAAAGCAAAGTGCATTCTCTCCGAAGACTACTTTCCACCAAACCATCCACCCAAAGGAAATAAAAATCCCAACTAGAAGAGACAAGTAATACTTGGTCCCTCTAAAATGTATTGCATTTGTATCAAACATTAAATAGTATCACAACACTGCATACTAAATTTCTTAAAAGTAAAATGTTATTAGAACTAATTTAGAGACACAATTTAATACAACTATTAGATTAGATATAAGTTATTTAAGAACTTGTAACTAATCAAATGACTATATCTAGCATTACTTTTCTTAAAATAGTTACGACATACTCAATTAGTCTTTTAAGTATAATAATGTGACACTATAGTATCGTGATCATGTAATTCTTATTTATGGATATCAGTGTATCGTAAAGGTATCATGTCAAAATTAATTTAAGGTAATTGATTTTGTTTTAAATGGTTTGCAACTATTGAATAAAAAATGATAAAATAATTGCTTAAAAAAGTTTACATTCTCATTGACCAAAAAATAAAAAATAATAGAATAAAAAATAATTTTTTAATATCATAGTTTTATACTAATCATTGACATGTTATGACAAACCAAATTCACACCCTATATTATGCATAAATATTTAAAGTAACAATTATCCTATGTCATTATTATTATGTGATGTCATCGATCAATAATAATTAAATAAATAAAACAAATAAACTCTACTAATCCCACATGATATTTATTGCATATTGAAATGATTGATGTTATAAAATTGGGTGGGACTATTCCCATCCCATAAATATTCATTTTCACCCAATTTAATTTTTTATTATCAAATTACTAAATTCGCGCTCTTTTATACCCACCCTTTTAATAACTAAATTCATCCCATACTATATACACCTTTTTAATAAAGTAGTTCACCTTATATCGTCTCACAATTAGGGTATCATTCATTTTTTCATCTTATACACTCACAAAAATACTTTTTTGAATATGAATTTATCTAATGAGACACAAGTTAGTATTATTCTCGATTTAATTCTATGTTTGATTTCATATGTGTTGTTTAAATTTGAGTTATTTTTGTTGTATTTTTGATATCTCTGTCAAGTTTAATAATTTTTAATTTAGGGTTTATGTGTGCGTGTATATATATGCATTCAAATTATTTTAAAAAATGACAATAAAGATTATTTCAATAGAAAACTTGTTTATTTTGGATAAAGAATGTGATGGTATATAACAAATGGGGCATGGTTTATATGTGGGTAGCATTCATTTTTTCAACTTGGTAAAGAATGTGGTAGTATATAACAAATAGGGCATGATTATTATATTACTGTTTTTTTCAGTTTGATAAGAGGAAGAGACACTAAATTCACAATGACATAAACATTTTCCTCTTCATATAGAACTGTTTTTGTAGGAAGAATGCCAATAATTAATTCTTAGGGGGCATAATATCTGATCAGTTGATTGAAACAATTTATGTGTGCTTTACAAGAACACTTGAAGTGTTTTTGGGACACAAGTGACCCTATGTAGTAGTAGTTAAAATTATGTATGTCGAGTTACTTGAGGTATTGTTTTATGCAACTTTGGCAAAGTGGAGTTGGTTCTTTCATGAGAGATACAAACATTTGTAGGATGTATCACTTAAACAGTTGACATTACGTTGTTACACATTGTGCCAAATGTATTATGATATTTGCATATGTTAATTTTTGGGATTATTGGAATTAGTATTTAATTGGAACTAACTATTGAAATTAGGATTATGATATTATTGGAATTAGTATTTGAGAGTAATTAGAACTTTTTTTTAGAGTAGTTAGGAATTATGTGTTTCAATAGAGATTGTGAGTAATTAGAGCTATGAGAATTATATGCTTTAATTGAGATTGGAATTAAGATTTTAGGATTTTTTTTTCCTTGAATAAACAATTTTATGCTTAAGTGGAAATTATTAGGGGTGTCAATCGTATCGTATTGTGTCGCATCAGTTTCGTGTCGTGTCATTTTTGGTCGTGTCGTATCATTTTCGGTACGTGTCAATATTCGTGTTAATAAAAAATTATTTAATTTGACACTAACTAATATAATACTGTTTAAAAAATTATATAATTCTTATTTTTTATCTATAATACTCGTTAAATAATATTTTTTATCTGCAATACCCATTAATCGTGTTATTCGTGTCGAACTTTAATTTGACCCATTTATTACCCGTATCAATTAATCGTGTTTTTTTCGAGTTGGTGTCGGGTTCGGTTTGAGTTTGTGTTCGAGTAAAAAAATTGACACCCCTAGAAATTATAATTTCATTTGGAATTGATTGATTGTTCTTCCATTGGTACCATTGAAGTTACGAGTGGAAACTAATTCTTTGCATACGAGTTGTGTTTATTCAGTACTCGATTATTT
>CM042188.1:1639618-1666349 GCA_023539305.1 Ilex asprella
ATCGTGATCTAAAAGCTAGTAATGTTCTCTTAGATGAAGAGATGAACCCAAAAATATCAGATTTTGGGATGGCAAAGCTATTTGTTCATGATGAAACTCATGGAGATACGAGTAGGATTGTGGGAACCTAGTAAGTGCGTGCGCGCGCACACACACAGACACACACACACATATACCTTCACAAAATCAAGTATCAAATTATAAATCTTGATTAGTATTTGTTCTCTTTGATGACTTAATACTTGCAGTGGTTATATGGCGCCAGAATATTTTATGCACGGGAATTTTTCAGTTAAGTCAGATGTCTTTAGCTTTGGTGTGTTAGTTCTAGAAATTCTAAGTGGTCAGAAGAACAACAATTTTTGAAACGGAGAAAATGTTGAAGACCTTCTAAGCTATGTAAGTACAAATAAATATGACACATTACATACTTAGATATATACCAGCCCCTTAAAGGTTTGTCATGGGCAAGGCATGCAAGCAAATATACATTCCAATGCAAGCTTCTAACTCTACATATTGCATTCTTGTAGACCTGGAAAAATTGGCAGGAAGGAACGGCTTCAAATCTAATACATCCAACTTTGAGGGCTAGTGCTCGTTCAGCACAAGACATGAATAGATGTATTCGTATTGGATTGCTATGTGTACAGGAAAATGTGGCAGATAGACCAACCATAGCTTCAGTTGTTCTCATGCTCGGTAGTTTTTCTCTCACTCTCCCTGTACCCTCCAAGCCCGCCTTTTTTATGAATGGTAGCAGTGATTTCGGAGCAGTGATGACTGAATCAGGTCAACTAGAAAGTAAATCTAGTCATTGGTCAGTGAACGGAACTTCAATTTCTGATTTATATCCTAGATAGTCTTTCAAGTTACCCGATTATATTGATAAGCATGGTGACAATGTTTTGGTTGTTTGTTTTGTATCCGAGAATTTGCAAGTAGGGTTGAAAGATAAACAATTGATCTTGGTCTGTTATTATTATGATACATTGTAATATTATGTGTACAACAATTTTTCTTCCTAAAGTTATTCTTTCTGTCAGATTGTATCAAACACTTCCAACATTCTCTAGCTTTGTCTAATTTTCTTATTGTCTATTTTCCAAACTATCCATTATACAATTCGAACTTAATATGACACGAATTCAAGATTAATATGATTTGCTAAGGTAACTAATAGACGAGGCAGATTAATACAGAATACAAATAATATGATTTTAACACAATAAATTTTACGACAACAGTAATAGTTACGAAGCCCCAACTCTAAACTTTCTTTCCTTCTCTTCTAATATCAAAGTTTACAAGGCAACCATCGGCCAAAACTAGCTAAGAAAGATATTGTATATAAGTGTGTCAACATGAGCTGTATTTTCTATTTTAGAATAGCTATTAGTCAGGCTAAATATTAGGATAATTGATGGTAATTCTAATCCCTTAGTTTTGGGTAATCTCCTATTTAAGGTAGTGTATTACTTGTCCTCCAAACTTGTATTTTTCTATATATTCCTCTTGTAGAAAAGAATAAAAATACGCTTTGTAATTCTCAATATACTCTATGTTTTGACATGGTATCAGAGCAGTTCTAAGAATTTTTTCCTTCTTCATATTTCGTATTCTGAATATCGTATTTCGATTTTTTTATTCCTGTGGTTAGTCTAAATGACAATTACTTCAGACACAACCACCGTACCAACCTTAACTCCGGCACCACATATCATAGTCCATCAAGATAATTCTGCACTTCCAATCGGAATTATACTGGATGAGACTAATTACTCGTTATGGTCCCAACTCATGGAGATGCGGATTGGCGCCCGTAACAAGGCTGGGTATCTCACCGGAGAAGCGACAAAACCCGCACCTGAAGATCCGAAGTTGGAAGCATGGATAACTGAAAATCATCGAGTCAAGATTTGACTCATTGACTCGATGAGCCCATCGTTGATGCAACAATTTATTCGTCTTCCCACGGCTAAAGAGATATGGGAGGCGGTGTTTAGAACCTTCTATGACGGATCGGATGAAACGTGTATTTTTGAATTGAATCAGAAGTCTTTTTCTACCAAGCAGAATAGTCGTCCTCTGCCAACGTACTATAATGAATTTGTGGCTATTTTTCAGGAGATTGATCACAGGACTATGTCACAGGTGGGAACAGTTGAAGGAGTGGTTCAATTGCACTTGGCCATGGCGAGACTTCGAGTTCATATTTTTCTAAGCGGACTTGACTCTGTTTTTGAACAGGTTCGTGGAGAAATCTTGTGAAAGGATCCAAAGCTTGACCTCGAGAGTGCGTATGCATATGTTCGGAGAGAGTATCAGCAGAAACAGACGATGGGAGGATCTCATCAAATCTCTGAGAGCTCGGCGATGATAGCCAATCGAACTCGTTAAGGACCACCATCAGTCAGTTGGAAACATCGGAGTAATCCAGCTACTGGAAAATCTGGAGGGCTAGTATGTACTCATTGTGGTGAATCGGGTCATTCGAAACAACGATGCTATGAGATTATTGGCTATCCTAACTGGTGGGATTTTACAAAGAAGCCTCGGAAGAATATTGGAGGAAAGCCATGGTGACTTCTACGGAAGAGGAACAGGTGCAACCTACTGCAAATGTTGTTCAGTTGTAACTTCTTAAGATAACCAAAGGAGAGATGCCCTAGCCTTCGGTGCCATAACCATACGATTGCTTGAGCTTTATCTTCATTGCTTGTTTGATTCGCTTGACTGAACTTGGACCCCCCTTTTTCCGTCAACTCTAATTAATAAAGTTTGCTTCGTCTAACACCATAACCAAGAATCTTCCGGGTTAGAATGCCCTGAAAAACACAAAAGGAAGGCCAAAATGTGACAGTGCATGCAAGGGTAGAGGTAATTTGACTAACAGAAAGAAGGTTATATTCAAGGGATGGAACAACAAGAACAGTATCTAAGGTGAGAGAATCGGACAAAGTGATAGACCCTTCCCCAGTAATAGGAGAGGTGCTACCATTAGCTGTGGAAATAACTGACTGAGAAGGAGGTTTAAGAGATTTTAACTAACCACAGTCCCTAGTCATATGATCGGATGCACCTGTATCAATAATCCAAGTACTACTCTTAGAAGTCACAGAGAGTACATAAGCTTTACCTAGTAATGTACAGGATGCATTGACAGATCCAAAGTGGACTAGGGCAATGAATGAAGAAATGGAGGCTCTTCAGAGGAATAACACTTGGGAACTTTGTCCATTACCCAAAGGAAAGAAAACGGTTGGGTGTAGATGGGTGTTCACAGTGAAACTTAAAGCTGATGGCAGTATCGATAGGTACAAAGCAAGGTTAGTTGCGAAGGGGTATACACAGAAGTATGGAGTGGATTACCAAGAGACTTTTGCTCCGGTTGCAAAAATTAATACCATCCGCATTCTTATATCCATAGCAGTAAATCGAGATTGACCTTTGCAACAATTCGATGTCAAGAATGATTTCCTCAATGGAGATTTAGAGGAAGAAGTCTACATAGAGTTACCACCTGGAGCTAAACGCAAATCTTCGTGTGGAGCTGAAGTATGTAAATTAAAGAAGGCGTTGTATGGTCTGAAGCAGTCACCTCGGGCTTGGTTCGGAAGGTTCTCCTCCACAATGAAGGAATTTGGCTATAAGCAAAGTAATTCGGATCACACCTTGTTTATAAAACACAAAGAGGGGAAGGTAACGACATTGATTGTATATGTGGATGATATGGTCTTGACAGGAGATGATCCAGGTGAGAGAAAAACATTACAAGGATATTTGGCATCAAAATTTGAAATGAAAAATCTCAGTCAACTTAAGTACTTCTTAGGAATCGAGGTCTCAAGGTCGAAGGCTGGAATATCCCTATCACAACGAAAATATGTGCTAGATTTGTTAACTGAGACTGAAATGTTAGCCTGCAAACCTGTAGAGACACCTATAGAGATGAATCACAAGCTTGGAGAGTCTGTGGATCAGGTCCTAACTGACAAGGGGCGTTATCAACGGTTAGTTGGAAAACTAATCTATTTGTCACATACAAGGCCAGACATAGCCTATGCAGTAAGTGTGGTGAGCCAGTTCATGCATGCGCCGAGTGAAGAACATATGAATGCAGTGTATCGAATCTTGAAGTATTTGAAGAATGCACTAGGAAGAGGATTTCTATTCTCTAAGAATGGGGTCCATGAAATTGAAGGATATACAGATTCTGATTGGGCATGGAATCAGACTAATAGGAGATCCACATCGGGTTACTTTATTTTTGTAGAAGGTAATCTTGTCACTTGGAGAAGCAGAAGGTGGTTGCTAGATCAAGTGCGGAAGCTGAATACCAAGGTATGGCTCATGGTGTGTGTGAATTGCCATGGATTAAAAATGTATTACAAGATTTGGGGATTGATTATGAGAAACCTATGAGTCTACATTGTGATAATAAGGCAGCCATTGAAATTGCTCATAATCCGGTTCAACATGATTGTACAAAACATGTTGAAGCTGACTGTCATTTTATTAAGGAGAATCTTGATAGAAAAGTTATACAATTTTCGTTTGTTCGGTTTGAAGATCAATTGGCTGACGTACTCACGAAGGCAGTTTCAGGAAGGGTATTTCATGATGCAATTAGCAAGTTGGGCATGATAGATATCTATGCTCCAACTTGAGGGGGAGTGTCAACATGAGCTGTATTTTCTATTTTAGAATAGCTATTAGTCAGGCTAAATATTAGGATAATTGATGGTAATTGTAATCCCTTAGTTTAGGGTAATCTCCTATTTAAGGTAGTGTATCACTTGTCCTCTAAACTTGTATTTTTCTATATATTACTCTTGTAGAAAAGAATAAAAATACGCTTTGTAATTCTCAATATACTCTATGTTTTGACAAAGTGAATCCCTCACTAATTAATTTTTTTAACGGATGACTTATCCTTTATTCAAATAAACATTTTGTATATAATCGAATCTCTCACTAATCAGTGTTTGCATTATCTTTGGAAATTGAGAAAAATCTCAAGTACCAATTAGAAAAAACTTGAAAAAGTCACGATCCATTGTATACGACACAATTAATGAGATTAACATTATGATTTAATAAGGTCAAAAGTTCGGTATTCGGGTAACTTTTTTTTTTATCAACTGTAATTCGACCCCATTGTGTCGAACCTTGACCTATTGACATTCGCTGTGTTTTTTAAAATTTCCGTGCACTATGCAAGTTGCCATTACAGAAAAAGAAAAGAAAAGTTTAGAAAAAAAAGGGAGAGAAATTGCTCTTGCGACTTGGAATGAAACTTTCTCGATGGAGCAAATGAATAGCGATGGATTCCTATACCATTTTCAGAGTAAATATTAAAATAAAATGGTTAAATTTTAATCACATCTCTTCTAATTTATCATATTTTCAAAAACACATTTCTATTATCCAACCCATTTTTAGTTTTTATTTAAACATCACTAACAACCCATGTATTTAAACCACCGTTTCTAACAAAAAAAATTCATCTAAAATATCAAATTTATCCCTACATAAACCTAAACAATTTTTTTTTTAACAAAAAATTCGATTAAAATTTGAACCGATTAAAATTTATTTTTCAATATATTAAAATTCGAGTTGATTAAAATTTATTTTTATATAATAATATTTGACCGATTAAAATTCTATTCGAACTAATTAAATTTTATTTTTTTTATGTATTAAAAATTGGCCTATTAATTTTTTTTTACGTATTAAAATTTGATCTGATTTGAGTTTTATCTGAGTTATTATCGTCGATTAAAATTTATATTTTTTATTTATTAAAGTTGGTGTCTATTAAAATTTGATTCAAGTTGATTAAAATTTGATTCGAAATGATAAAAAATAAATTTTAATCGACTCAAATTTTAATATGTAAAAAAATATAATTTTTAATCGACTCAAATTTTAATACGTAAAAAATGAATTTTAATTAGCTCGAATCGAATTTTAATCAGCCCAAATTTTAATACGTAAAAATTTAGAGAGGTCTCATTGAAGTTATGCATATCTAGAGGGGATGTGGATAGAATTTTTCTTAAAATATATCACGGATAATTTAGTAAAATTACATTCTAGTTAACACCTTTAAACTGACAGAGAGTGTCAGTGAAAATTTAGGAAATAGAGAAAGTGTCCTTGAAGATATAATAAATTAGAAGGGATGTGATTGAAATTTTTTCAAAAAAAAACAATGAAAAGAGATTAGTTAGTAAAGTAGAAATTAAAAACTCATTGAACTCCCCTTTTTATGTATTCCAGTCATATATTATACTAGAATTCCCAGTACTCCTTTCCAACAACCCATCCACCGGACCATCGGAGTGGTAAACCACTCTACTTGGGCACATTAAGGGCAGAGTTTGACTCATTCCCCTCGTGTACTAGTGTGATAAAAAAAAAAAAAAAATTAACTCATCCACCCAAAGATAGAAGATCCCAACTAAAAGATAGGATATAATAAAATCATGTGCTTGATTATTAGGGAAAATAAGTAGGACTTCTTTCATTTGTTAGCTGACATTTCACGTGTGGTGCAAGTGATACGAGACACTTTTTATGAAGTACGAAGTGGAAGTTTTTAAATCTTTCAAGGATAAAGTGCTATTATGTTTGATGGGTTAAGTCCAATTATCCAACTCATTTTATAAGCTCAATTTAAATTAAAAGACCGAATTAAAATAGATCCAGCAATTGTAGCCCAAAGTGGTCTACACCCAATCAAGCTCATCAGGGTTCAAGGAGCTACATCAGCAAGGGAGCATACAGGGCCATCTAAGAGCCTCATCCTTGCCACCTTAGAAAAAGTTAACCCTCACCTCATCCTTTGACCGAATCTTATAGAGAACACCGCAACTATCTCATACATTGAGAAGAGGTCGCTAGTTCCACCAGATTAGCCACTTAATTGCTAATAACACACCTAAATTTGTTAGAAGGATGACTATAAAT
Organism: Ilex asprella; assembly: GCA_023539305.1. Lineage (NCBI taxonomy): Eukaryota > Viridiplantae > Streptophyta > Magnoliopsida > Aquifoliales > Aquifoliaceae > Ilex > Ilex asprella. Next base: position 1,646,597 of record CM042188.1, read on the forward strand.
TATAAGCATCACCAATACTTGGGGGTATCATACTCAATTGAGCATATCTCTCCTCTCCCTCTCATAGATTGTAACTCTCTGCTCTCCCTACACACTTGAAGTAATAAAACTCTCCGGCGACCCTAGCCATTCAAAGTGGATGTATGTCACACTGATCGAACCACTATAAATCTTATCTTGCCTATGTGTTTCTATCTCTCTCTACTTATTTATTGCTAGTCACTTGATATGTGGTGTGCAAAATCAATTTGTGCATCATCAATTTGGTGCGGTCTATGAAAATGATAAAATTCTCACATAAACACTTCATTTGCTGAACTAATGACGATCATCACTAGATCGATAAATCAACCTGAAGACAATCCAGCACGAGAGGAGGAGGTTGCTCCTCCACCAACCAATCACATCCCAAATGCATAGCAGATGCTGGACACAATGCAGCAGCTTGTAGCCCAGAACCAGCAGATTCATCAACTGATGCTTGCCAGTATACAACGATGAGCATGGTATCAAGTCAAAGGAGCTCTAGGCCCTGGACGTCAAGGAGCTCCTCACTTGGTTCTCCTATCTAGGAGCCCCACATAGGGAGGCCCGCCATGAGGAACCTCCACCTCCTCCTCCAGCTCCCGCTTCTCATGGTGGAGACCCTCTTTTCAAGAGGATAAGGGTGAAAATCAAAGCGAGGAGCATGAGAGCCATTTTTATGACAATTCCAAAGAAGCTCCCAATCAATGGGATGAAAAAATAAAGGAGGTACAAAATTAACTGGGTGATGTCTTCAATGTTATGAAGGCGCAAGGCTCCGAGACCGTTGAATACCTCGTTAGGTGAACTGACACCCTTTTCATACCCGACGTGGCGAACTACCCACTTCCTTAGAAGTTCAAAATGTCATTCGTCGAAACCTTTGACGATACGAAGGATCCACTGGATCACTTAGAAACTTATGAGTCTTTAATGTAGCTACACAACGTCCCTGATGAAATTATGTGTAGAGAGTTCACAACTACCTTGAAAGGATCAGCTCGGCAGTGGTTTTTCAAGCTCTTTCTAGCCTCCATTGGCTCATTTGCTGAACTAAGCAGGTCCTTCGTGTCTCACTTCATTGGAGAACCTGGCCACCAGAAACTTGCCACTCACCTGGTTAGCATAAAGCATGACTGAGATGAGAGCCTAAGGAGTTACCTTGTTTTAAAGAGGACGTCCTTTAGGTTGAGGAGTCCGTTGACAAGGTAACTATGACTGCTTTCTTGGGAGGCCTTCCGTCGTCAAGCTTCCTCTTTTCAGTAATGAAGCGCCCACCGAAGAGCATGTCAGAGTTGCTGACAAAAGCTCAAAAGTACATGAATGATGAGGACATACAAGGGGTAGACGAGGTGAGTCATCCCAAACAGGCGAGAAGAGAAAGGAAAGAGATAGGGATGACAAGAAGGAGAGTGTCAACAAACGCAGTAGGACAGAGAGGGTGCCTGCCAAAGACCGATTTGGTCCTACTCCTCAAAGAGACCGATAAGCATTCACCCCCTCAACGCCGCTGTCGGGCATATCCTATTCTAAATCCAAGATGACCTCGCAATAAAGTGGTTTGGGAGGATGAAGTCTCCTCCAAACCGTAGGAACCCAAAAAAATACCATCGCTTCCATCACGATCATAGCCACGACACCGATGATTGTTATGACCTCAAGAGACAGATTGAAGAGCTCATACAACGTGGTCACCTTCGCCGGTATGTTTCTAGAAAAGGTTAGGCATAGCCATTGCCTCACAATCAGGAAGACTAGTAACCCATTGGAGAAATTCACACCATCTCTGGAGGGCTAGCAATAAGAGGAGAATCACTCTCTACCTTGAAAACCCACACTAGAAAGGTTAGGCACCTTGATGATTTGCGCCCATCGAAGGCTCCTAAGCATGAAAACAATGAGGTCATATCCTTTTCGGACAAGAACTTAGAAGGAATCCAACACCCCCATGATGACCCTTTGGTGCTCACCTTGACCGTCGTTTACTTCTAGGTACTAAGGATTCTTGTGGACAGCGGAAGCTCTACGGATATCTTGTTTACAGAAGCTTATGACAAGCTCAAGTTGGGTAGAGAGAGATTGTAGCCTATCAAGTCGCCCCTCATTGGATTCTCAAGAGATACGGTGTATCCCCTAGGGTTCATCATTGTGAGATTCTAGTATCCCATATCGGTTAGGGAGGAAAAAATTACTGGATTTATAAGTAAGCCCCTCACCTTACATGACATAAGTCCTTTTTTCAAGGGTACTGGAAGGAATAAAATCATGAGGGCTAGTGGGCCCAAAGCGGATAATATTATGCCATGTGGAGGGTTGGGTGTTACAAATTAGTATCAGAGCCGACCCTCGCCTGAATTGAGTGTGGGGCTCTACCGTGCTCGTGTGTAGTGGACGGGCAGGTAGTTGGCGAGCTGCTGCACGGGGACGTGGAGCCCTGAGGGAGGTGGATTATGAGATCCTAGTATCCTACATCGGTTAGGGAAGAGAAAGTTACTGGATTTATAAGTAAACCCATCACCTTACATGACATAAGACCTTTTTCAAGGGGTACTAGAAGAAACAAAATCGTGAGGGCCAGTGGGCCCAAAGCAGACAATATTATACCATGTGGAGGGAGGGGTATTACAATCACCTTACCAGTCACTACCGTTGTGGCATCCCGCAGCTCCACAATCATGGTTAACTTCGTAGTGATAGACTGTTCATCGTTCTACAATATCATCCTAGGACAATCTGCTCTCAACACCTTAAGAGTTGTGCTCTCCACTATCAATTCATTCACCGTTTTTCAACCTCGAATGGAGTTGGGGAGGTTCGAGGAGACCAGATAGTTGCAAGAGAGTGTCATGTCTCCTCTATGAAGACCAGAAAGTTACAAGAGGAGAACCAGCAGAGGAGACTAGTGGTCCTAGATGAGGAATATCCAGACATAAGAGTATACATTGTCTCTTCCCTTTCTGAAATCTTAATCCACCAGCTAATAGATTTTCTGAGGCGTAACATGGACGTTTTTGCATGGTCACATGCAAACCTTGTAACGCCCCAAAATCCACCCTAGAAGGCATTACTATCTATAACCATTCATACCATGAGAGCACTAATAAAATCCATAAATAAAAGAGACGTCATTCATCATCCATAAAATATTTACAATATTATCCAAAAGAGTATGTCAAACTATGATATTTACATCCCAAAAATTTAACTATTATAATGCAGTGGAAAACAAAAGAAAACTAGCCTTCACAATATCTCCAAAATAAATTTTCTAGTCTAGAATAAAAGATAATATCGCTCTAAGCATCTGTCTTGGAATCCACATGCCCATCTATGGGAGTCTCCTAATGTGCCGGTTCCTCTACTCCGAGCTCCTTTCCTAGACTACAATCTGAAAAATATTTGTATGTAGGGGTGAGCACTAAGCTCTGTAGAAAAATTCTCCTAGACTCAAACAAGGTTTAGAAACCATATAAAACAGGTTGGTCTCATTTCACAAATAACATATAGAGTTTTTGAAATAAAAATCGGGACATTTATACAGATCTCAAGTTTAAGGTACAACAATAATTTAATGAATAAGTTAAATCAATATACAATTAACAAACTATTTTCAAACATAATCCATTCCATCATAAACGATTTCCAACAAGTTCTTGTGAAATTTCATACTTCCCAAAACTCTTGTAGAAACCGTTTTTGATATAATAAACAGTAACTCACAACTGACATTCGTTAATCCCCATTGTCATGTACGTTGATTGCTTCTCAGGAATCTACCCAACGATTATACCTAGTCCACCTGATCATAATCACAATCACTTTAGGAAAGGACGTCTACCATCCCAATGGCACTGACGAGTCCCTTCCTAGGAAAAGTATACCGTCCCTAGTTCGAACTCCAGTGAGCGATAGTGGTTGCATTACCAAATGATAATCCACTATAAGTGTAAGCAACCATCTCACTCCTACTGAGATAGACTAACATTTACACTCTACGACATATCTCGAAGGCAATTCAAGTCCATCACAACCACCATATAAATGAGGAAACTAAAACATTATCAATTCATCAACCATTTTAAATAATTACAAAATTTCCAATTTCACATGCAATGTACCATAGAATAATTGAAAAAAAAGAGCAAGAGATCATCATAAATATCATTTTATTGTTCAATATAAAACACTAAAGTTTAAAATTAAGAACAAGGGAACAATCAAGTCTTGTGACCAATAACAAACGAATATCAAGGTTTGGAATAAAGAACAAAGAAAAAGTCAAGAGAAAATCAATTCCCTTGAAAACTAGGGTCTCGAAGGCCATACAAAAGGTTTAGTGGTTACCCACCCATAACATAGCTTAAAACAAGTAATATTTAAGGTTGAGAATCAAGAGCAAAAGAGAAATCAAGAGAAAACACATTCCCCTTGAAAATTAGGGTCTCGAAGGCCATACAAAATATTTATTGATTACCCACCCATAACATAGCTTAAAACAAGTAATATTTAAGGTTGGGAATCAAGAGAAAATGAGAAATCAAGAGAAAACACATTCCCCTTGAAAACTAGGGTTTCAAAGGCATACAAGAGATTTAGTGGTTACCGCCCATAACATAGTTTAAGACAAGGTAATAAATGCAAGAATGACAAGGAATGATGATTTCATAGCAAATAGATATGATTTAGAGTCAGGGGAATACATATATAATAACCCTAACCTCAATGTAAGAGAATGGAAGAAAACCCCTACCTTGAATAAAAAATCTCAAGCAAGAACCCAAACTTTGAAGACCTTCTTCCTCCTTTTTCTTTCTCTCTTTATCTTCTCCTAGAGTTCTAAGAAATGTGGGGTGAGAATGGAATGGAAGAATGGGACAAATGAGCCTTAGAAGGGTGTTTTAAAGCACAAAAATCCCGACTTCTTAACTGGTCGGGAAGCCTCATACAAATTGTACCGGTATGGTTTAGCTACTGGAGTTCGGCGTACCAATACGCGTACCAGTACGGTTTGACTGATAGATTTTTGCTGTAATTTCTAGTGCAGTTTTGACCTATTTAGAGGTTGAATTGGAAAAGTTTCATAAAATACACTTTTGTATCCCTAGATGTCTATTATCTACTGTCCACATTTCAGATCAAATGGACATTAGGATAAAAAGTTATGGTCAACATACTAAGAAGTGTCCAAGATCCTTTCTACTCAAATTTTTTTCTAAAGTGTGCTTTCACTCTGGAATCTTTCCTAGCTTCTAATACATTCCATATTGTCTCTCTCAATATTTTTCGACCTTTCGGATTCAATAGAGATCTTAGTTTGACCTAAAAATATTTAGTTTTATGATTAATCCTAATATCCAAGTAAATGTTTACCGAAATTTTAAAATATGAGGGCTAAGTATATATTTAATTGATTGGTTCGTTCGAGGCTCAACCTACCACCATTGGTACTTTATCATTGTCCATTTACAACCATTGAATGATGAAATGCCTAGCCCAAAAGCTTAGAAAACGAGTGTTAACTTTCAGATTTTCACAAAGTGTACCGGTACGACCTACCTACTGGACCTCGGCGTACTGGTACGCATACTGGTACAGTTTACCCAGTTTTGCCTTTTTGACTTATTTTTCATTTACAATTCATTCTAAAGCCTTCAAATGCCAACTCAAACTTATACAACATATATTTTTACATCAATTATTATTGGTACAAGTTCTATTACATGCGGGAATTTACAGACCTTGAGGGCATTAACCCTGAGGTCACCACCCACCGCCTCAATGTCGACCCTAGTTACAAACCTATTCGCCAAAAGCTAAGCGGCGCCTCCACTGAAAGGGCTCAAGTGATCGAAAAGGGGATAGGAAAGTTAATAAAGAACGAGGCAGTCATAGAAGTAGCATATTTAGAGTGACTATCAATCCTGGTAATGGTGACCAAAACTAATGGGAAGTGGCGCATCTGGGTCGACTTTTTCGAGCTTAACAAGGCATGCCCAAAAGATAGCTACTCACTGCCATGAATTGACCTCCTCATCGACGCCACCGTAGGACATGAATTGCTTACCTTCTTGGATGCATATTCTAAATATAACCAGATCAGTATGCATCCCCAGACCAGGAGAAGACAATATTTATCACTCCGAAGACGACCTAATGTTATAGGGTCATGCCCTTCTGGCTGAAAAACTCAGGAGCAACCTATCAACGACTGGTGAATAAGATGTTATTGTCTGAGATCAGATGAACAATGGAGGTTTACGTGAACGACATGTTGGTGAAAAATTTCGTCGCAGCATACCACATTGACCACCCCCAAGAAACTTTCAACATTCTCAGGTCATATCGCATGAAGCTAAATCCTAAAAAGTGCGTCTTTGGCGTAGGGTTAGGAAAGTTCTTAGGATTTATGGTTAACCAGAGGAGAATTGAGGTGAACCCCGACAAGATCAAGACCATTCTCGATATGAAGTCATCCTCCTCAACCAAGGAGCTCCAGCGCTTCAATGGGAGAATTGCAACACTTAACAGATTTGTTTCAAAGTCTGTAGACAAATGCTTGCCTTTCTTCATGATTCTTCGAAAAGCCTTCGAGTGGGGACTTGAGACAAAAGAAGCCTTTCAAATGCTCAAAACCTACTAGGTTATACCTCCTCTCCTTTCACATGCTACACCGGATAAAACTTTATATCTGTACATTTCTGCTTCTCCATCGATAATAAGCTCCGTTCTCATCAAGAACAATGATGGAGTGCAAAAGTCTATCTATTATGTGAGCAGAGCATACCGAGGAGCAGAAATCAAATATTCAGGGCTAGAAAAGCTAATGTCCGCCTTGATCTCAACAGCAAGGCGTCTACAACATTATTTGCAGAGTCATAGCATTGTTGTTGTCACAGAACAACCTCTAAAAAGAGTCATAGGAAAGACAAATGTATCTGGGAGACTCCTTAAGTGGGAAGTGGAATTGGACGAGTTCGATATCTAGTACCAGCCAAGGGCGGCCATCAAAGTACAAGCCTTAGTAGATTTTATTACTAAGCTTACACCAGCAGAGGAGGAGACCAATGAGCCTTTCACTTAAACATCGAGCCCGAACACGCAAAGCAATCTAATGTCTAGCGAAGACACCCAGACGCCTAGGCCAGACTACCAAACGCCCAAGTTTCCCCTGGCGACCAGACTCCCACAATAACCTCCGAGCTCTCCTCTCTACCCCTTTGGAAGCTCTATGTGGATAGATCCTCGACCAACGAAGGAGGTGGAGCAGGCCTAATCCTGATCAGCCCTGAAGGCACTCTCATCAAGTATGTTGTGAAGCTCCACTTTATCGCCTCCAATAATGAGGCATAATATGAAGCCCTCATCTCTGGCCTAAGGTTGACAATAGAAATAGAAACCCTACACCTTATCTCTTATAGTGACTCTCAGCTGATAGTCAACCAAGTGAAGGGCGAGTTCGAAGCAAAAAGAACGAGAATTCAAGAGTACCTTGTCAGGGTAAAAGCCTTGGTTACAAAGTTTCAATACTTCCAAATTTGCCGCATCCCGAGGGAAGACAACATGGTTGCAGATGCACTCGCCAGACTCACCTCATCCTCAAAAGCCCCACCAGGACCAACATTCATTGGTCACCAGTTCGAACCAAGCAAGTTAGACGTGAAGGGTATTTGCCAAGTCAAACTGAATGACCCCGATAAGGGCATACCTCTAGGAAGGTGTGTTCCCAGATGACCCCTAAAATCCATGAAGCTAAGGATGAGAGCCTCTAAGTTTACCATCTTACAAGACACCTTGTATAAGAAAGACTACTCATTGTTATTACTGTGTTGCCTTTCGCCCAAAGAAGTTAACTTTGCCTTACGGAAGATCCATGAAGGGGTTTATGAGAATCACTATGGAGGACGATCCCTCGCCCACAAGGTGCTCAGATAGGGCTACTTCTAGCCTAGCATGGTGAGGGTCCCCTAAGAGTTTGCTAGAAAGTGCGACAAGTGTCAGCGCTTCGCCATTGTGTCAAGGCAGTCCCCATAGGAGCTAATGGTCATCACGAGTCCGTCACCCTTTTTTAAATAGGGCATCGACATCCTAGGCCCCCTACCTCTGAGCAGAGGATAATGCGAGTTTATAGTGGTCACGGTCGACTACTTCACAAAGTGGGCAAATGCTAAACCCCTGGCAAAGATTACAGATGCAAAGGTTAAGGACTTTATCTGGACAAACCTTGTCTGTCACTTGGGGATACCCCACGCCATTGTCAGTGACAACGCTAAGCAATTTGACAAGAAGCTCCTCAACTCTTTTTACTCCGACCTTTAGATAAAGCAGCTTTATTCCATCCCAGCGCACCTGCGGGCAAACGGACAAGCAGAAGTCATGGTGAGAACTGTGTTATGCAACCTAAAGGCAAGGCTCAAAAGAACGAAGAGTCTTTAGGTTGATGAACCCAAGCATATTATGGGCCTACAAAACCACGCAAAGAACTCCAATTGGAGAAACCCTTTTCTCCTTTGCCTTTGGAACTGAGACAGTCATCACTGTGGAGATCGGGGTACATTCTTTAAGGGTCCAACACCACGACCCCATCACCAACGAGGAAAGACTCCGCATCAACCTCAACTTGGTAGAGGAGGCAAGGGAGATGGTTGTGGTTCGCAACACAGAGTTTAAGTGCCGCATGAAGAAATACTACAACTCAAGGGTGAAACATTGTTCCTTCCAACCAGGAGACTTGGTCCTCAAGAAGATGATTCTCGCCACAAAGGATTCGCGAGAAGGAAAGCTGGGACCAAACTGGGAAAGACCCTACCTCATAACAGAAGTGGTGAGACCAAACACCTACAAGATTCAAAATTCTGAGGGAAAGGTCTTACAACATTCGTGGAATGCTGAGCATTTGAAAATGTACTACCAGTGACACCTTAGGAGAGTAGAAAATAGTAAAGTTGAGGAACTTGATTTTATTCAATATACTTTTTTAGGGCTATTACCTGATATTGCTTTACATAAGTAGTGAATGAATAAAAATTTCTAGATTTACTCCAACAAGATCTTTGTATTTTGTATTCAATTTCAAATAAGCATCAGTGACAAAAAATCACTTTTACAAAAGTGAGGCTACATATTGCCTTTCTAAAAAAAAAAAAATCAAAAGTCCCCAGCACTCTAACTACTTTTATGGTTGTCGTCGTCGTCCTCCTCATCGTCATCCTCAGCATCATCAGAGCCTCCATCACCATCATTGGACGCCTCAGTTGGCACAAAGCATGAAAGGTCAATATCAGGGAAAAAAGCAGAAATATTTTTCTGGAGCTCCTTATAACCATCAATAAAGGCATCTACAAGGCCATTCTCTAAATCACTCTCACCGATGATGGCCCTCTCCTCAGCCCGAGAAGCTCTCTCTTGAGCTGCCTTCACCTCTGTCTCCGCTCTCAAGCAGGCAGCCTCTTTGAGCGCGCCCCTCTCGCAGGTCTGCACAAGCTCATCCTCTCTAAACACGTCCCTCTCACGAGTCGTTAAAATCTCAATCTCAAACTTAGTCGCCCTCTCATAGGTCGCCATAAGCTCAGCCCGAAAAGTCCTATCAGTAGCTTCAAGCTCAACAATTCTCCCCTGAGCAACAAGAAGCTCATTTTGTACTGCTTCATAACTATGTTTTAGTTGGCTATAAAAGAAAGCCCTTGAAAATAAACACATAGATGCAGTTGAAGTCTAAAGAAAAGCAAAAGGTGAAAGAATGTCAAATGCTTAAGGAAGGACGAGAAAAAGGGAGATAACAAACCCTTACCTGAGCCCAACCTTCTAGAAAACTGTTGAGGATTCCCTTGGTGCCTAGAGCACTAATCCCGTTCAGATCGTTGGGAAACAAAAATCTCCCAAATCAATCCCTCAAGACTCGGGCGTTTCCCAACATAGAGCTAACATGAGTAAGGGTTCCTATAGAAGTTCCCACAAGAGGAGTCGACGAATCAGGGGCAGAAGGTGTGGTCGACAAAGGAGTCTTTGGAGTAATAGTCACAAATGAAGGAGTCACCACCCGAGGAGGCGCCACTGGAGGGGTCCCTTGAGAGGAGCACGCCTCAGACGGTGCCACTGGAGGGGTCACCTCAGAGGAGCCGCTCATCCTTGCCACCTCAGGAGGAGGAGTGTTCCTACTAGAATAACAGGACATTACCACCTTTCTATCCGATGCAAGGGAGATAAAGTGTTATCTAGATAAAAAACCAAAAAAGGAATAAAGTATAAGAAAATCAACGTACCCTTCCTCTTCAAAGAGGAACTGCCGAACTTTGGAGAGGGAGCAACATCCCTCGCACGGACTCCAGGGGAATTTTTGGTCCCACCATCTTTGGGCAAAAGAACTCCCAAGTCTTTGTCAGGATGACCCCCTCACGGCCTATAACTTCCACTCTTTGGTCCTTCTAGAGCACATCAAAATCTACAAGGGGATACTAGTAAAAAATAAAAGGAAAGGAGAAGGAGTAAGTGTAGGGAGTACCAAGTCTCTTAGGAACACCCCATCCTGTTGATACCAAAGCTCTATTAGCCTTTGAGGCTCATTTGTCGTCGACGAACAAGAAGCGAGATTTTCAACTATGACAGTTGAAGCCTAATCCTGTAAGCAACTTACCACCTCTTATGATAAAATAGTACCACCCTCTATTAGGAGCAGGAGTATCACTCAAGTTATAAACTGCATGAAATTCAACAGAAGAGGCATCTTCATGATGCACTTTCCTCCACACTAGCAGAAAGTCCAGCAAAACTCTCCAACCATTAGGTGTCAACCGCCCTGGTGTCAATGAAAAATAATGTAGAATATGACAAATGGAAGAAGGCATTGGGTACTGGAGCCTAGCATCAAGCATCTCCTCACTGACGTCAATATCTCTAGAGTAGTCATCACATGTAGGCTCGCCCATCTCAGCTCAACGGCATAATACCGTTGGAGGAATGTTATAAGTAGACACAATCTTTAGAATATCATCATCAGTATTGAGCGTACTAGAAAGGGTACTTACTTTGGACCCATCGTCGTCAAGAGCTACCTTGCCACGGTGTTTTTTGCGAGGACACGAAGAGTTGCCCGAGCAATTACCTGGGAGGCCCTGAGAAATCTGATTTTGAGGAGTCCTACTTGAAGGAGCCAGATCATCTACCACATTATAAGAATCATCACCATGAAAAGTGCCCGGAGTGCTCTCTTTAACGCAGTTAGCGCCCGCGGACAAACCACGACTGACGCATGGCGGGCTCGCCCTGACCTGCTTGCCCTGTTGTCCTGCACATAGCAACAACCTTTTCTTTGCTGCTTGCCTACTGTGCTGCGCGCCCAGTAACCCCACTCATAGCAGTGATGTCCAAAGCTCCCTTTTTGCCTAGAGCTAAGCCTAGATCCGCGCGCACAGCAGCCACATCGTGCCAAATCTGTTCTCCACTTCGAGCCAAGTCGGCGGTCTGAACCGTTCACCTAGTCTCGACCTCGTGGCCTGCTCACCCGACATGGGTCTCCATAGCCTGGGCGCCTAGCGCCTGGGCAGCCTCATATGCATGCCCATCTGCGCGCCCGCCTACGCTCCCCACATCAACGTCATCTACGCGCCCATGGTGCCCATCAGCTCCTCGCCAGACAATAGCAGGTTGCTAGCCTTGGCCGCCCAGATGGGCGCCCAACACCTCCTCTGTGCACCCCTTTATGCTGCCCGCCTCCTTTGTGCACAAAGGCAGCTCCTCCTGCCCTTGGTCTTGAGCAAGATCCTTGCCCAAATCACCTCCACCATGGCCTCCAACTAGTAGAGCACGAACAACTGCATCAGGCAACCCCAACAGTGTGCGAACAGCAGCAGCAGCGGACCCCCATGGCCCCTCCACTCTAGTGCCCAGCGCCTCCCTCTCCTCTTCAGGGACAACATCGATTTCTTCAAGTTCTACACCAAGACTCATAGACCTCAAAACATCTTCTCCACCAGTCGCCATTGTTCAAAATGCTCAACTCAAGAGTCTTACCTATGTATTCTTAAAAAATTTCAAGAAAAGCTCTACCTCTCTCTCTCTCTCTCAAAATTATATGGGATGTGTAAAATGAAGGAGGAGTTTTCTATTTATAGCCCAGTGTTTTTGAAATCCTATTAAGGGAAGGGAAAAGCAAAAAGCAAAAAGCTTTAATTTATAACCTAGGGCTCTTCAAAAATGCAAAAAGGGAGTAAAGGAGGGCGTTTATATAGCTAATGGTGTCCCATTGGCAATAAGAGTCTATTGGAAGGGAGGGAGTCACCAATCAAAAGGAGTTTTCAAGAAATCTAAATTCCAAAAGGGTTGAATGCTATTTTGACCATAATTTTTGATCTGTAGCTCCAAACGTGGCCCATAATATGTCAAATTGAAGCTCTTAGCGAGCTCTACAAGATTTGGAAGCACATGTTTTGGCCTCCCGAAGATTTTTAGTTATGTCATTCAGTCAAAAATTCAAACTCAATCGAATGCCCTCATTTCCAAGTTTCATTATACACAGGGCATTGGGGGCAAATGATGGGCCAAGTCTAAGGGCCAAACTTATGTTATAAGCCCAATTAAATTAAGAGACCGAATTAAGAGAGATCCAGCAAGTCCAGCCCAAAGTGGTCCACGCCCAATCAAGCTCATCAGGGTTCAAGGAGCTACATCAGCAACGGAGCATACATGGTCATCCACGAGCCTCATCCTCATCACCTGGAAAAAAGTCAATCCTAACCTCATCCTTTGACCAAATCTTATAGGGAGCACTGCAACTACCTCATCTATTGAGAAGAGGTCGCCAGCTCCACCAAATTGCCACTTAGTTGCTAATAACATGCCCAAATCTGTTAGGAAGACGACTATAAATTGTAAGTTCTGCCAACACTTAGGGGGCATCATACTCAATTGAGTACATCTCTCTTCTCCCTCTCATAGCTTGTAACTCCCTGCTTTTTCCTACACACTTGAAGTAATAAAACTCTCCGGCGACCCTAGCCATTCAAAGTGAACGTAAGTCACATTGACCGAACCACTATAAATCTTGTCTTGTCTGTGTGTTTCTATCTCTCTCTACTTATTTATTGCTAGTCACTTGACAGGTGGTGTGCAAAGCTAATTTGTGCATCGTCAATATTATTTTTTTTCGAACTAAAAATCTAACGATCTCTAATTATCGAGATATATTGCTACCTTTTGCATAATCGTAAGACAAAAGTTGTGAAAATTGTTCATCTCACAGAGTTATATTAACACTTAGTAGTTTATGTTGATTTTTTGTTTCATTTGCATCATTTCAAGTAGAACACAATTTTTCTGTGAAAGCTTATTGAGCGATCTGCATTAATGTTGGATGATTAGTTAGTTATATGATAAATTTGAGTTTTATTAATAAAAAGAAAAGTTAATGAGAATTTTAGACTACGAAGTTTTTCTCTCTACAGTCACATGCCGTTCGGGACATATTGACACTCCTAAAATCTCCTAAAATATGAAAATATCATGATACGACACGATTGAATCTTGATCGTGTGATCCTCAATGAGTTGTCATAGTGAACCAGATTCACACTCTAATATTACTCTCTGCTGAGAGGGTATGAATTTTTTCTTTTCTTTCTTTTTATTTTCTCGTCGTAGAGAAAGGGCAAAGTTTCAATTAATCATCCTTATCTCAGTCCTGTCCCCTGTAATGTCATGATTCTGTGCTTACTTTCCACACTAAACGACACCAAACCAGGCCAAAAAATCAAAAAGAAGCTTCCTTGACGTACGTTATGGCTTCGTCAAGTCCTCTTCCATCACAATTCATCACCACTCATTTCCTCTTCCTTTCCGAATCTCACTTAGATAAATCAAACACTTGGGCATGACCACAAACTCAAGTTTGCTCACAACAATGGCTTCTTCCTTCAGAGTCTCTGGAGGAGTCGTTCTCTTTGTCTGCATGCTTTGCTTCCTTAGCATCTGCCCAAAAGTTATGCCCCAACAACCTTTCTCATATAACTGCCCAAACACAACAGTTTACAATCCGAACAGCACCTATAGAGCCAACCTCAACTTCCTACTCTCCACCCTCACCTCAAACGCCACCGTTGCCACCGGTTTTTACAACTTCACCGCCGGCCGTGACCCACCAAACATAGCCTACGGCCTCTTTCTCTGCCGCGGCGATGTCACACCAAATGATTGTCAACAGTGTGTGACCACTGCTAGTAGAGAAATTCTGCAACTGTGCCCTAACAGATCTAGATCAATCGTTTGGTACGACAAATGTTTGTTACGTTTCTCAAACCAACCTGTTGTCTCCATTTCCGACCAATCAATCAGGATTGCTGCTTATAATACTCAGAACATTACGGATCAAGTAGAGAAGTTTAAGCAGTTGTTGGGAGAGATGATGAATGAGATAGCCACCGAGGCTTCAAATGATCAATCGGGCAAGAAGATTGGTACCAAACAAGCCAACTTCACGGCACTGCAAACCCTGTATGGACTTGTGCAATGCACACCAGATTTAACCGGTTCTGATTGCAATACTTGCCTTCGAGATGCAATCTCAACTCTCCCAAGTTGCTGTGATGGGAAGAGAGGGGCTAGAGTTTTGTTTCCAAGCTGTTATGTTAGGTATGAAACCTACCCCTTCTTCCAATCTGTAGCTCGTCCACCACCGCCACCGCCAGCCCGTCCTCCTCCTCCCAGTTCAGCAAGCAGTGACGGTAAGCTCCAGACCCTGTCCAGTTTCTTGCATATATTATATACATATAGAGAGAGAGAAACAGAGGAGGACGACTACAGTAAGGTACTGTTCAAAGGGGCAAGAATACCGTACTAAAAATAAGTCAGAGGTAAATCAAAAAATAAATGAAATTAACTCTAAATACAGATATCCTGACTTCACATTTAGACTATTTTTTAGACTCGGTCATCCAAAAGTTTTTTAAGAATATTTTAATTTTAGCATAAATAATATATCTTTAATTAGACTGAAAAAAAAGATTAATAGTATTGCACACACTAATCCAAACACTCGAAAGTTAGAAAAAAAAAAGAATAACAAGATTTTATGGTAAGTTAATCCCTTGAGACTTTAAGTTATACCTCAAATTGTTATAATAGATCTTTCTTAAAATATTATGATTAATTATAAAAAATACAATTTTTTATCATGTTAAAGGTAATAATGATCAGTGAAATTACATCAACTAAACTATTCATTCTCATAAAAAATCCAAAATAAACATTGTATAATTTAAAAAAAATATATATTTTGATAAAATTGTTACTTGTCACAAGCAAAATATAAAAAAAATATTAGTTAAAAGTTGCAAACATAAACGAATAAAAGATCCTTAAAAAATGAAAAAAATAATAGTAGAATAATTCAACAAAAATATAAAAATGAATGTATTTCTAATAATAGTTATTCACATAATACCATAATTTCAGTGAAGCATATACAAAACAAATAAAAACACAAAAATATTAATGAGGTAATAGATTATAATCCTATCAAAGTATTTATGTTGAATTTCATACTATCAATTTAAAAAATACGTTTGCATAATTTGGATAAAAAAATTTAATTAGTAATTATGAATCTCAAAAAATAAAAATAATAAATTTTAAGTTAAAATTTTATAAATTTAATTTAAAAAAACCTCATTAACATTTATCGCTTTTGGCCTCATATGTTCTTGTGCTGCCCCTAAATGGATCTTCTTGCAGATAAAATATTTGAGTACTTGAAATCATTTTTGATCATTTCATTTTTTACCGTCATCAGTCATGGTCTGATGAAATTTGCAACCAAAAAAAAATAAATTTGACAACAATTTTTGCGAGAAAGTTTTAGGTTTTTCCTAGAAATTTTTTCCTAGGCAAAAGCTGTTTCTTGTAGTGGTGGAATGAATAATGTTATTTAAATATAATTTATTAGCGATGAAACACATCTTTTGATTATGCAGAGTATTTACAAGAACCGAATTTTGTTCATGCAGGAAAAAGGGGGATCTCATCACAGATAATTGCTGCAATTGGTGTATCGATTGCTTTCGCCATTTTGGTGTTCATCACAGGCTTCTGTTTCCTCACCAGGAAAGCAAAGAAGACATACAACACTATTACAGAAGAAACTGGTAAAAAAAAAAAAAGAAGATGAAAATTAATAAGAAAAAAAAGGTTCATTTCTTGGTTGTTTGAGACATTTCCTATTTCAGTGATCACATTTATGAATTTTAATTCGTTTGTTGGTGTAGAAACGAATGAAATCGTCACAGTTGAATCGTTGCAATATGATTTGAGGACAATTCAAACTGCCACGAACAACTTCTCTGATGAAAACAAAATTGGTGAAGGCGGGTTTGGTGATGTTTACAAGGTAACAAGCTAGGGAGTCGTCCTTGTAGGTCATACAAAAGCCATTTGATTTAGTAGAGCCCAAGGCATGAAGTATAATAACGCTTCACTAAATTTATCCCGACCTTCCTTTTTATAAATGCGTATATAGAATCTCTCTAATTCAAAAAGGGGAGACTTTGTGCATACAAGGCTCCACAAAACCTTTAAAGATCATTGTTTTTTTGGTTTAAATTCATAAAGTTAATTAGTTGATTATTATACGCTCAGGGTACGCTTCCTAGTGGCCAAGAGGTAGCAGTGAAGAGGTTATCGAAAAGCTCGAGGCAGGGTGCAGAAGAATTTAAGAATGAGGTTGTATTGGTAGCCAAGCTTCAACACAGAAATCTAGTGAGGCTACTGGGATTTTGTTTGGAAGGAGAAGAAAAGATACTCCTCTATGAATATGTGCCCAACAGAAGCCTTGACTTCTGTTTATTTGGTTTGGCAATCCTTATCTCCTTTCTTGTTCATGAATTAATCTTCTTTTCCAAATTCATAGCACACAAGGATGGAGAGAGAGAGAGATTACATCTTAAATACATATCCTTGAAAATGTAGAAAATTTTCCACACAAAGCAGGGAGTTTTTTTTTTTTCTTTGTTGTTGTTGGGAAGGATAAGAACATTTGTTTTTTTTTTATTTATCAAATTGCATTGTTTTTTTTGGTTTGACGACTAAATCTAAATCCTCAATGGTAACCTGAATGCCTATTTTTGTTCAATGTGAAGATCCAGAGAAGCAAGGACAACTGGATTGGTCAAGACGTTACAAGATTATTGGAGGAATAGCACGAGGAATCCTTTACCTTCATGAAGATTCTCAATTTAGAATCATACATCGTGATCTCAAAGCTAGCAATATATTATTGGATGGAGATATGAATGCCAAAATTTCCGATTTTGGCATGGCAAGGCTTTTTGGTAGTGACCAATCTCAAGGAAATACAAGTAAAATCGTCGGGACATAGTAAGCTTGTCTAATAATAATATCAATGAAAAATCTTTAAATTCACATAACAAATAATTACATGTGAACTTACGGTGGCGTTTCAAAATTCATTTTGTGGCCTCTACTCGTAACTTTTCTCATGATATTTGCTTGCAGTGGTTACATGTCTCCTGAGTACGCAATGCACGGCCAATTTTCCGTGAAGTCTGATGTGTTTAGTTTTGGTGTCTTAGTCTTGGAAATTTTAACTGGTAAAAAGAATAGCAGTTTCTATCAATCAAACCTTGCTGAGGACCTTCTTAGCTATGTAAGTGCAACCATAAATTTGTAATAGTCTCATCAATTTATTATCTCCAAAATGATGAAATATCACAAATCTTCGCAATCCATTGGATGAATATTGTTTTACAGGCTTGGAAACAATGGAGAGATGGCACACCCTTGGAACTGATGGATCCAAGTCTGGGAGAATCTTATAACGGAATTGAAGTGAGTAAATGCATTCATATCGGATTATTATGCGTTCAAGAAGATATGGAAGACAGGCCTACCATGGCATCAATAATTCTCATGCTGAACAGTAACTCAGTCACCATGCCAGTGCCTCACAAACCTGCATTCTATCTCCACAGCAAAACAGGTTCAAGTATGCCAAAAGATCTTGATTTCGATCAATCTACGACCAAGTCAATTCCGTTGTCTGTTAACGAAATATCAATTACTGAACTCTATCCCCGATAGAGTGAGTATGAAAGCTGGAAATTAAGCTTGTGGTGAGATGAACCCACAGAAGAAATCAAGCAAGCCGATGCTATTCTCTGTCAATTATTTGCTAAAAAAATAAGTGTTGTAACAAGTTTTTAGTCCGAAAGAACCAGCATGGCAGCATCATATCAGTACAAACATGTGGCTGGGTCTCTGTTTCAAAACTCACTGTGCTTACATTATGTTATATAGGGGTGACTAGGCTATAAATCATACATACCCTGTATCAAAGAATGTAATTTTCGTAACCTTAAAGTTACTATATATATATTATAGTAGGAGTGTCAATTTTTGACCCGTCACATTAGCACGACACTAAATGAACACAAAATTAAATGGGTTGATGAGAAAAAATGGATCAACATGTTTAAACTTGAAAAAATGTGTGTCGGATTTAAGTCAAAATCGAGTTGACCTGATTTTGATACATTTAACCCATATATTTTAAATGGGTTGACTTGATTTGAACTTGAACCCGACCTAACTCATTGAAGATCTGTTTTACCATTTATCAAAGTATATAAAAGCAAAAAAAAACTTGACCCTAAACTCATTTCATTTCTTCTCCACTTAAAATTGTTGGGTTATGCGTGTTAAACCAAATACGATCAATATATATATATTAAACGGGTTGGGTTCAAATAACTTGTTTAATGACGATATCAGGTTAGAGTTTAGACAACTCGACATAATTAATTATGTCGGGTTCAGGTTAGGAGTTTTTTGACATGAAGACCCGACACGATTAACCCGACATGGCATGTTTTGACATAGAAAGTGATAAATCTCAAGGGATCTGAGTATAATTTTCTCTTGTTCTATGCTTAGTAATTTTTCTCCGAGTCTGCCAATACCTTCAGAGCCTGCATTTTTTAGGCACGTTAGCATTGATCCAGAAATGCCACTGCTTTAGGAGTACGGTTCAGGGACGACTCAATCAAATCAATTAAAAAGTAGGTCTGGTCATTGGTTGGTGAACGAGATTTTAGTTACTGAGTTATATCCCGGATAGTGGGTAATACTACTGTACCGCCAACCCACTTTTTGGTATGGTACCGAAAAGTAAGGTGGGCTGTAAGTAGCTCTTTAAAATCGATGAAACCGGTTGTTTTTAAAAAATAGTATTTAGCCCAAAAGAGTTGTAACACAGAGTTGTACCTAGCCCAAAAGAATTGTACTACATCCAAAAGAGTTGGAACCGTTACCCAAAAAAGTTGAAACTCTTACCCAAAAAAGTTGGAACCCCTATCCCAAAAAAATTAGAACTCCTTCCCCCAAGAGTTAAAACCCCTACCCCAAAAAGTTGAAACCCCTCCCCCAAGAGTTGGAACTTCTACCCAAAAGTGATTTTGGACTGATGTTATTTTGGTCTGAAGTCCTCTTAGTTGTCTGCAGACTATTGCAAGAAGGTGGTGATCTACTGGTTTGGCAGATCATTTTTGCAGGAATTTGTGTATGGTGAGTGAGGTAGGAGTAGATCTGTGGAGTGGTATTTGGCTACTGGTTTATGGATGCTAGTACTTCTGCCTCAAAATTAGTGGAATCAAAACATAAATTGTTTTAAGAGAAAACAATAAATGTGCTTACAAAAACGAAAAACATAAACCTGTTACAAAGATTCTCAG
>CM042188.1:1689692-1711534 GCA_023539305.1 Ilex asprella
AATCCCTTAGTCAATTGATTTCGTGTAAGTTCATCCAGCACCCTATAACACCATTCAAAAAGTCTTTTTCGCTCAACGACTCGTTGAAGGTGGGAAGGGTCCTTAATCTATCCCTATTCTAAAAAACTATAAAAAAAATTATACTTTTACTCCCTAAATTATGAACAGGGCTTTATTTTTAATTTTAACTATCAGATTTTGCAATTATCCCCACAGTTATGTGAATTGGTTTCACATTATCCTAAAACCAAGTGTTCATCATATTTTTGTAAAGGGAAATTTTACTCTAGATTCACTTTGCTTCTTTAAACTCCGTCCTTTATTAAAAATTAACGCAATAACGCGTCTAATTTATATTGTGTTACTTAGTAAAGCCACTTTTCATGTTAAGCACTCACGCTTTTAGTTTGGGTGGAGATTGAAGACAACATGTGCTTAATCAGATACACGAAATTGGAATCTCTATCACAATGTGTGTAATAAAGTTTTTGTTTCTAATAACTAAAATTAAGTTAACATAGAAAGCAAAAAGTAAAGTTGGAGTTGTAATATGAAAAAAAAAATTAATACTTGAAGGGTAGCATAGAAAATATAGATGGGGGATTAATATGAAAAATGTGATAGTTAAGTGAATAATGTGAATCATAATCATTATTGGAGGTATAATGTAAGAAACATGATAACGATGACTAATGTAGTACAACTTTATTTGGGTATGAGTCTTAGTACATTGAGCTCTGACAGACTTGAAACTCTAGTTTTTAGCTATTGAAAAATCATTCTCAATAAAGGAGGAACTCGACCTCGGCGATGCTGTATTACTAAAGAAAAAAGGGCTATAAAAATGAATGCCAACGTGAAATCAGTAACCATGACTGACAGTACAATGTGAGAAATGTAATAGTTGGTAGGAATAACGTGAGACAAGTAACATAATAGGTGGGTGAAAGCATAATTTTCTGACAAACCATTGAAATACATACATAAGACATACCACTCTCGATCTTAATCTTTGCTCAGATTGTCTCTGTTTATGTTCAAACACTCAGATGATTTTGAGTTGAATGATACCTATTTTCATTCAAAGTAGAATAAATCATGCTTCTCCTCAAGGACCCCAAATCATACATACTGTTTGTGATGATCTCAATCATTGGGTTTGGGCAGATCTTCTGTGTTCATGGCCAAGCACTCTCCTATGGCTGCTCCAATGACATAGCCAACTCCAGTTACATAGATGACCGCTCTTCCCTCTTGGACTCTTTATCATCCAGAGCAACCTCCATGGACTTCTACAATGAGACTTTCAATGATATCCATGGTCTCTTCCTCTGCAGAGGCGACGTTAACGCCTCTACTTGCCGGAATTGTGTCACTGGCGCCGGAGAAGAGATCATCAGGGTATGCCAGCCGAATAGAACAGCAATAATATGGTATGATTTTTGCATGATTCGCTACTCTGATATCAACTTTTTCGGAGAATTGCAATCTGGACAAGTAGTGATTTTATATAATACCCAAAATTTTAATTCAACGGAGGATCCACAAAACTTTGCAGCTGTGAATTTCATACAGTTATTGATATTGGATAGTCTGCTTACGGAGAATCTGTACACTGCAAATAGTTTACCTCTGCCTAATGGAGATCAGGTTAGGTATGGAATGGTGCAGTGTACCAGAGATATAACTAATACTACTTGCCGCGATTGTTTGGAACTGCTTGTCCAGATTATACCACCAGGGAGGGTAGGGTGGCGTATTTTGGGAAACAGTTGCTATATAAGGTATGAACAGTATCCCTTCTTTTCGCAATCAACAGCTACTCCACCACCAACACCACTACCACCACCACCAAACACCCTTGCACCTCCAACTGATCAAGGTGAGTCAAAAGTTTTGATTTAGTTTTTCATACTGTCCCAAAAAAATTGGCATATAATCTATTATGACAAAGCACATGGAAAACCAGACAAAGTGGGAATGAGAAGTGGTAAACTTGCTGGGAGGTGTAAAATAGTGTTAGATTTGTCTCCTATGAACTTTTTATATGTGGATTGTATCTCTTTAAGCTCACAATTAGATCTAACACCTTTAGCTATACTTTTTAGTGCCTCAAACAGAAAGGTGTACTCTATATTTGGTTTCGATACTATGTTTACCTTAATGCAGTGTATGGCAGGAAATGGAGGATTGAAGAACACAACAAAAATAGCAATCATCACTGTATCAACAGCAGCAGGTGTAGCCGTCTTGGGTTTATGCGTTTACCTATGTCTTTGCAGCAAAAGAGAACTAAAAGGTTAGACTTTATCGCATAGAATGGTGAAGTTATCGTTTTATTTGATTCTCATTTGCTCAGCAGATCCTGAAACAGGGGAAGCAATTTTGTTAGGAAGTGTTCATGGGAGAGACCAGGACGAAAGTGGAGAGATGCAATACTTCAACCTAGCTACCATAAAGGCTGCTACAAATGATTTCTCGGCTGCAAATAAGCTCGGAGAAGGTGGATTTGGACCGGTCTACAAGGTAAAGAACATAATTGCAACATATTTGAACTATAGTAAATCGTAGTTTTGGTTAAGCAGTTTAATGAAATGCATTCAGGGCAAGCTGCATGGTGGAAAGGAAGTAGCAGTTAAAAGGCTTTCAATGAATTCCGGGCAAGGTCTTGAAGAGTTCAAAAATGAAGTAAAGTTAATCATAAAACTTCAACATAAGAATCTGGTCAGGCTTTTGGGTTGCTACATTGACAAGAATGAAAAGCTTCTCATCTATGAGTACATGGCCAACACTAGTCTTGATACCTTTCTTTTTGGTCTGTACTCTCTCTTTCCCTGTGACATGGTTAAGCTATACATTGGAAATAATTCTAACAGATATTTCTTTCTGCTAAAATTTAATTTTTGAAAAGGCAGATCCAACAAAATGTAAGGAACTGGACTGGCCAAAGCGCGCTAATATAATATGTGGAACAGCAAAAGGACTTCTATATCTACACGAGGACTCGCGCCTCAAAATTATACATAGGGACATGAAAGCCAGCAATGTTCTGTTGGATGATGATATGAACCCAAAGATATCAGATTTTGGCACTGCTAGGATTTTTGGAGGCAATCAAATTGAAGGCAGCACCAGCAGAGTTGTTGGAACATAGTAAGTGTTTTCCTCTTTCCCAATTCTGTGTGGCTATCTACTGTGGGACAATTCAACTTGATCTATCATGCCAATTTGAAGTAATTCTCTAGTCATGGCACTATCAAGGTTCTTGTTTTGTTGGGCTGCACCTGGCCTGACTAGGAACCATATTGAAGTACAACAATGTGTTCAGTCATGTACATTAAAGATCTACAATCTAGATCTTCACAACCATTTTTTTTCCTCGGTTATTGTTAAGGTTGAACACTTGTTGGCAATAGTTGTAGTAATTTCATAGAATAATTCACTAGAGTACTTCCAATGTGTTTTCTGATATTGCAAATTCAATTTTAAGCATATAAACATTTCATGCCATATAAACCAGGATTTTTTTTCACCCTGCAATAGTTTTTCTCTCTAATTTTGCTTGAACCATAAATTGGAATTTTTTGTTGTTGTTGATGTTGTCTTTGGTAGCGGTTATATGGCACCAGAATACGCAATGGAGGGATTGTTTTCGACAAAGTCTGATGTATACAGCTTTGGTGTCTTGATGCTTGAAATCATTAGTGGAAAGAAGAACAGTGGATTCTATCACCCAGACCATGTCCAAAGTCTTTTATCATATGTAGGTTAAGATACTGATCAGTATAACTAGCTAAAGTTGGCAAGCATATCTTATATAATGATGAACTCAATCACACATGACACTTCACAGGCATGGCTGTTATGGAAAGAAGGCAGAATGCAGGAGTTGGTAGATCAAAATATAATCAACACTTGTCCAGTAAGCGAAGCTGTGGGATGGATTCATATCGCGTTGTTGTGCGTTCAGGAAAACCCTACTCATCGCCCCACCATGTCATCGATTCTTCTCATGCTTGGAGGCCAGTTGACAAACCTTCCCCAACCCTCAGAACCTCCATTCTCTGTTGGTAGATCGTTCATGTCTGATCAGTCTCCTATGAGTGGGGCAGATACAGGAACTCTTACATCAGACCAATGTTCAACAAGTGCTTCAAACTAGTTGAGAGAGAGTGTGGATTGCATCATCCTTAAGAGATTAAAATTTTGTTATTAGCTTAATATTATTCTAATTCTATTTATGTATATATAATCGGTAGCAATGGATGGGGAGTTGCTAAATTTGTCAGCCGCTTCTTGATATGGAATTAACTCATTGTCATTGATTTAACTGTAGGTTCTAATATTTATTGAGACTCGTTATTTATTCAATAGCTGTGATCGATGAAATCTGTAAATTGTATCAATTTTTTGAGTTCAAATAACACTTTTCATAAGAAAGAGCAAGGTGAATCCGTCTAAGTTTTTTTCTTTTTTTTGTTGCTACTACTTGAGGTGAATAATTTGTTATCGACACAATGCGCATGGTTTAAGTGTAAGTGTCTTTTTTTCTTTTTTGGTCGGGCACTATTACAGGAAGGAAGAGGATAACGAAATTCGAACTCGTAACTTTAAAGTTTGACAATAAGGCAATTATTTTTTTAACTTATGTATTACACATGAGTGTCACCGTAGCAAATTCTATAAATAGTTTATAATTTATTTTCTCTTCTCTTATCCTTTCTCACCTCTCTTGTCTTTCTCTCCATTCTCTCTCTCTCTCTCTCATCCAACAGTGCCAACAAAGGTACAAAAATGAAAAATAATATTTAAAAAATGTAATTAAAATATATAAAATTTATTGGAATGTATATTAAAAAATTTAGTTAAAATAAAGAATATTATTTTTTGGATAGTGAAACTAACTTTTGTTATTTCAGATGCTCTAATAGTAGAAATACACTGCATTGCGTGACATAATTAATTAAATTATGTTATCTTACTGGCTCAAAACTTATAAGAAATTGCTTTTGGTTTGTCTGATCTAAAATACCTATCGATTTATTGGTTTTATCAAACATCGGTCGATTTTATGGGTTTTAGACCGTTCAGTTGCATGAGCGGTCTAATTCATAACTCGTACCTGTTAAAGTCCTGATTCGATTAGTCAATTCGGTCCAAATCTAATAACAGTGTCTTCAAAGAATCCTCTCTCTATTGATTTATTGCAACGTCGATAATGAATAAACTGCATACATCAATTTTTTTTACTAATTTCTTTGTACCAAATGATATAATACTAATTTCACTAATTCTTTTATTATTATTATTATTAGTTATTTAACCGGAGTCGATGAGGCTCATTAATCTAATTATTTATATTGATAGACAGCATGGACGACTTTTGATCATTAAAAAAAAAAATCCATCTAGAAGTTATGGAAAACCGCAAGCTAGATTTTTGAAAAGTCTCCCTCTAGTGTTACAAATTCCTTTGCACCCTGGTTCATTACATGGGTATGACCGACTTAGAGGCCAGTCATGGGCGCCATACAGGAAGATTGAATGGTTCAATCAACTAAAGTTTAGAAGGTATTGGTCAAATTTTATAAGAAAATGTTATATAATCTAAATGAAATCTAAAAATTTAAATTTAAATGCATATCATCTCTTGGATAAGTGTTGGATGATTGAGTCACACCGAAAAAATTAATGAGGCTCACTCGTCTAAGGGATGATATGTATTTGAGTTGTAACTTTTTAAGATTCATTTAGATTTTATTGTATTGCTCAATTTTATAAGGATCTATTCCATTTTTGCATTTTTTTCTTGAATTTTAGTATTTGGACTCCAAATGTGACCCGTGTAACATGTTTAATATACAGATTATTTTTGGGTTTATAGAAGAACTTGTCAACTCATAAAACTAACATCACCCACTAATAGGAATAAATATATAATATAACGGTGATACTATGTCAGTATTGTCAAATAATATCGTCCATTAATAATAAAACACTAGATGAACAAAGTGAACCCCACACTAGGTAAATATTGGCTTCACGAAAAAGAAAAAAAATGGGTGTTTATTGGTTTGAGCAATTACCTCTTTGACTTAAAATGTTGACTTAATTTGTTGATTTGATCAATCACTGTCATTGATTTAAGTGTAGGTATCAGTATTTATTACGACACATTACCTATTCAATAGTTGTGATTGATGAAATCAGCAGATCAAGTTAGCATTTAAGTCCAAGTAGCATTTTTCTATGGGTAATGCTATGCTTACCAAATTTTTTTACCAAATCTCCATTTTAAATGATGTGGCATAGATTTTTTTTTTTTTTTGGTTAAACTGTCCAGTATTCGTAAGTCACTTTGGACTCTGACTACAAAGGCGGCAAAGTTCTCCCTACCGAACGCAGCTACATTCCTAAAACTTGAACTCGAGACCTTAGTTAAACTAGAACAGTCTCTCACCAATTGATCTAACACTCGGTGATATGTAGCATAGTTTTTACAATATCAAATAAGTGAGTTCTATTAATATTCAATAATAAAAATTATGCCACATCATTTTGGATAGAAGATTTCGTAAAAGAAATTAGTAAGCATAGTATTTTCCTTTTTCTATTTACTTACATGAATAGATTGTAATCACTGAATATTTCACCAGAGATCAAAATTTCATTTTAGTGTACAACTTCGATTGATTACAGCAAATCCAGACAGTAAATGTAGTTGTTAATCACATCAAAAATCTTGAATGTAAATCGATTGATTTCGTAGTCGTTCAATTGTTGAATTAGAATTTGTCTTTGAAAATTTCCACACTTTTGGCGCCAAGTTTTCAACTTCCAATGATAGTTTTTGAATTTTGGCGTTCTCCAACCAAATAACCGGTCAAGGTTCTTTGTATTGTAGTAAACCACCACAAAATTATACTTTTACTCCCTAAATTATGAACCTCACTCTATTTTTACCTTCTTAATTATCGAGTTTTGTAGTTCTCCCCTCAATTAATTTATACTGATTCTATTTATAATCTTGTATAATTGAATTTATATTATATATAAGTCGTATTTAGTCGAATTTATGTTGACCCGTTTATTTGAAAAACTTATCAAGTTCATTTGTTTATCACCCGTATCTACTAAGCTAAACTCAAGTTAGTTTTTTTTATATCGATTTTTTATTGAATTCACACTTTCAGACCTTAAATTGCCTTAAAAAAATTTTGGGGTCCCAAATATACATATTAAATTAGACCCCCTAGGAGGCAAGCTTAATGGCCTAGGCTTAGGGCCGACCCTACGCAACGTGTTCTACTGGTAGGATTTTTTTTCTTTGATGTATATTTTATAATCTAGGGCATGTAATTTAGCTATGAAGTAAGGCTAAAACAATTATTGCCTAATAAAAAATAATGGCTAACATTGAAAAGTATGGTAAAAAAAAAATTAGCACAAGAGGATTTTCAGAAGCTCCCTCCTCTAGAAGAAGCACTTTTTGAAGGGGGTTTTCACACTTTGTACCTTAAAATATTATAAAATTCTTATTTTGTACCCTCAAAAATTAAAATTTTTACATTATACTCTCAATGTATTAAATTGTTGCAATATGACTTTTGTGTTAACTTTTCCATCAAAAGTCATCTCAATGATAATAACGAAAAGTTTACAGAAAAATCGCATTACAACACTTTTAATATATTGAGGGTACAATGTAAAAATTTTAATATTTAAGAATGTAAAGTGAGAATCTTAAAAACTTTCTGGGTGAAAAATGCAATTAGCCCTTTTTGAGGAGACTGAATTTTTCTGGGCACCAAACATCTTTCATCTGTAGCAGAAGAAGAGTCCGAATTTCCCCATGAACCATTGAAATACATTGTTTACATACTCCTAATGTGCATTTGCACCACAGAAGCGCAGACATCACTGACCCAGTCCCGACTACTCAAAACAATATGACCATAACTAGTCCTACCAAACAATGAGCTATAACCACATCTTCTCTGACCAGCCATTCAATTTGAAGCAGAAAAAGCTATACTTCTCCTCAAAAATCATACATACTACTCTTTATCTCAATCTCTGCTCAGATTGTCTCTGTTTATGTCCAAACAATCGCTAATTTTGTGTCGACTTCGCTTTGAATTGACGGGTAATATTCAGAATTGTCGAACACAGATAAAATCTAACTATTCCACTTGGAAGCAGAAAAAGTATGCTTCTTTTCAAAGACCCCAAATCATACATACTATTTGTGATCTCGATCTTCAGTTTTGGGCAGATAGTCTGTGTTCATGGCCAATCACTCTATCACTCCTGCAACGATGACACAGCCACCTCCACTTACCTAACTGACCGCACTTCCCTCTTGGACTCTTTGTCATCCAGAGCAGCCTCCCCCATGGACTTCTACAATGAGACCTTCAATGATATCCATGGTCTCTTCCTCTGCAGAGGTGACGTTAACGCATCTACTTGCCAGAACTGTGTCACCAGCGCCGGAGAAGAGATCAGCAGGGTATGCCCGTCGAACAAAACCGCAATCATATGGTATGATTTTTGTATGATCCGTTACTCCGATATCAACTTTTTTGGAGAACAACAATCTCAACCAGGATTGATTTTGTATAATTCCCAAGGTATTAATTCGACTGCGGATCCACAAAACTCTGCAGCTGTGAATTTCATACGATTACTGATATCGGATAGTCTGCTTACGGACAAACTGTACGCTGCATATAGTTTGCCTAACAGCGATCAGGATCGGTATGGGATGGTGCAGTGTACGAGAGACATAAATAAAACTGCTTGTGGAGATTGTTTGGAATAGCTTGTCCCGAATATACCACGAGCAAGCGTAGGGTGGCGTATTTTGGGAGCCAGTTGCTATATAAGGTATGAACAGTACAACTTTTTGCAGTCAGCGGCTCCACCACCAGCACCACCAATCCTCCCCGCGCCTCCAAATGATCAAGGTGTGTCAAAATTTTTGATTTAGCTTTTCATACTTCTTCATGAAAAAAAAATTGACACATATGACATGATTTATATGACAAAATCTTCCTTACAATACAGATGAAAAACCAAGCAAAATGGGAATGTAAAGTGGTAAACTTAGGGGAGGCGTAAAATAGTGTTACATTTGCTCCTATTACTTTTATATGGGATTTGTATTTCTTCAAGCTCACAATTAGATTAAAACATGTTTCATACATATCATGGATCTGACACCTTTAGCTATACTTTTTAAAGCTTCAAATACAAAAGTGAACTCTAACCATGGAAGCCTTTTAGAGCCTCAACCAAACAATTGTAATCTAACCATGGAAGCTCAAGTAATCAATGGTGGGATTGAAAAAGTATGAGCCCTCTACAAGTACTTAATTTACAACTATACCAACTTCTGCTACTAGAGAGGCATATGAAACATTGCTCTCATATATAGGTTCGTTCCATGACAAATTGAATTTTTGAGAAAAGTGTTAATCTGTCCATCTCTTCTTCATATGTTTTTGACAATAATAGAGATGTGCCTTGCCTTCTTTTATTCTTCATGGCGTTTGTGTGTGTAGGATCGGCCGGGGGGGGGGGGTGTTAAAGTTCTATCTTTCTATGCCTCTTCTTTGTCGTATGATGACCAAGACCAAGATGGCAATATCCCTCTAATTAGAGGACTAATGTAAACATACGGAACTGTAATTCAAAACATGGTTAGACCATGTTTCAACGTGTATTTCAATTTTTTTCCTAGCTAATTAAGCAGAGTCACTCAAATCATCCAAGATAAAACTTCTCTAATATTCAGTTTCGATAGTATGATAACCTTATGCAGTGTACGACAGGAAACAGAGGATTAAAAAACACAACAAAAATAGCAGTCATCACTGTATCAACGACAGCAGGTGTAGCCATCTTGGGTTTCTGTGTTTACCTGTATCTTCGTATAAAAAGAGGACAGAAAGGTTAGAATTTAATCATGTAGAATGGTGAAGTTGTCATTTTATCCAATTCTCATTTGCTCAGTAGATCCTGAAACAGGGGAAGAAATTTTATTAGGAAGTGTGCGTGGGAGAGACCAGGACAAAAACGAAGAGATGCAGTACTTCAACCTAGCTACAATACAAGCTGCTACAGATGATTTCTCGGCCGCAAATAAACTGGGAGAAGGTGGATTTGGACCAGTCTACAAGGTAAAGAACATAATCTCAACATATTCAAACAATAGTAAATTGTAGTTTTGCTTAAGCTTAGTTTTGCTACAAGCTTATTTTTAGAAATGCATTCAGGGCAAGCTGCATGATGGAAACGAAGTAGCAGTTAAAAGGCTTTCTAGAAACTCCGGGCAAGGGCTTGAAGAGTTCAAGAACGAAGTGAAGTTAATCATAAAACTTCAACATAAGAATCTGGTCAGGCTTTTGGGTTGCTGCATCGACAAGAATGAAAAGCTCCTTGTCTATGAGTACATGGCCAACACTAGTCTTGATGCCTTTCTTTTCGGTTTGTATTCTCTCTCTCTCTCTCTCTCTCTCTCTCTCTGATATAGTTAAGTTATACACTGGCAATATGTAACAGACCTTTCTTTCTGGTAAAATTCATTTTTGAAAGGGCAGATCCAACAAAATGCAAGGAACTGGACTGGCCAAAGCGTGCTAATATAATAAGTGGAACAGCGAAGGGACTTCTATATCTACATGAGGACTCCCGCCTCAAAATTATACATAGGGACATGAAAGCCAGCAACGTTCTGTTGGACGATGATATGAACCCAAAGATATCAGATTTTGGCACTGCTAGGATTTTTGGAGGCAATCAAATTGAAGCCAATACCAACAGAGTTGTTGGAACATAGTAAGTGCATTTCCACTTTCGCAATTCTCAAATAGCTTACTTGTTGCTATCTACTGTGGGACAAATCAACTTGATCTCTCCTGCCAAAGTGAAGTAATTCTCTAGTCATGACACTATAAAGGTGCCTGTTTTTTTGGGCTGCACCTGCTCTGACTAGGGACCATTTGAAGTACAACAGTGTTTTCTGTCGTGTACATCAAAGATCTATAATCTAGATCTTTACAACCACGTTTTTTTCGCAGTTATTGTTAAGGTTGAACACTTGTTGGCAATAGTTGTAGTAATTTCATAGAATAATTAACTAAAGTACGTCCAATGTGTTTTCTGATATTGCTAATGTCAATATTAAGCATACAAACATTTCATGCCATATAAACCAGGATTTTTTTTCACCCTGCAAAAATTTTTCTCTCTAATTTTGCTAGAACCATAAATCGGAATTTTTTGTTGTTGTCGTCTTTGGTAGCGGTTATATGGCACCAGAATACGCAATGGAGGGATTGTTTTCGACAAAGTCTGATGTTTACAGCTTTGGTGTCTTGATGCTTGAAATTATAAGTGGAAAGAAGAGCAGTGGCTTCCATCACCCAGACCATGCCCAAAGCCTTCTATCATATGTAGGTTAACTTATTGATCAACATAAACCTGCTAAAGTTAAGAAGTATGTCTTATATAATGATGAACTCAATAACACATGACACTTCACAGGCATGGCTGTTATGGAAAGAAGGCAGAATGCAGGAGTTGGTAGATCAAAATATAATCAACACTTGTCCAGTAAGCGAAGCTGTGGGATGGATTCATATCGCGTTATTATGTGTTCAGGAAGACCCTGCAAATCGCCCCACCATGTCATCAGTTCTTCTCATGCTCGGAGGCCAGTTGACAAACCTTCCCCAACCATCAGAACCTCCATTCTCTGTCGGTAGATTGTTCATGTCTGATCAGTCCACTGTGAGTTGGGTATATACAGGAGGAACTCTTACATCAGATCAATTTTCAACAAGTGCTTCAAGCTAGTTGAGAGAGCATTTATATTTTGAAACTTAGCCCTAATACCTTGTTTTTTTTGTGTGAATACTGAATGTATGTTAAAGAATATAAACATATAGTCAAAGTTCAGTGAATGTTAGAGATTAGAATGTTGATCATGTTGCCCACACAAACCAAGTCTACAGGGCTATCAATTTTAACTGCATTTAGACGTAATATTCCATTTTGATTGCTTTCCCCTTCTTACCCAATCTATCTTGTAAAGACCAAAAGGCATGCGGCATAACCCCCAAGTTAGGGTAGCTTGCTGAACAGATTTTGAGTTGTAGATCGAAAGTGTGAACCTAAATACAGAATCCATCATACATATAGTTGTCATTGTCAAATCGCGATTCGTATTGTGAATCAGAATCCTAAATTTGAGAATCGTGAATCGTAAGATTCAACACAAAATTTAAACAAAAATAAAAAATAATACTACATATTTAAAATAGACAAAATATTGAATATTAAACATTATTACATTTTAAAAATAATAAATTAGCATAATCACGTCGTCTAAATGAAAAGACATTAGTCTTTTGCTCCATTTTTATCTTTTGTTTAACCATTTTCAAATTCAAGAACTTGAAAAAAAAATTCATTAAAGAACCACCATAGTAACACTCAGTATAGATTAAGTTACAAACATGAATAAAACAAGAACAAATAAAAAAATTAATTGGGAGAAAACATATAGGATAACATTTTGAAACAAAAAATTAGAATCTAACAAATTATCCATAAAAGAATTGATAGCAAAAATCAACCAATGATGCAAGAGCGTTAGTCGTGACCTTTAGTTTTAGACAATGCAAAGCAAAGTTTAGATGATGTCAGAGAGAGAATGAGCAAAGAGGTTGAGTTTTTATCAGGGCATAAGTTCCTCTATAAACAAAACGACGTCGTTTTACTATCTTAGCAGACAAAATGAAGTTGTTTTGCAAAAAAAATAAGTTTTAAAAAAAAAATTGAATTGTACGATTCGTGATAAACATATCGAATCGTATGAATCGTACGATTCAACTCTAAAACGATTCTCATATAAAATACGAATCGTTTTGTACTTGTATCAAACCGAATCCTACGATTTTGATAACTATAATTTCTAAAGATCAACTAGGTCAAAAATTGAATAATCTGAGAAACTAGGACAAATTAAAAATGCCTCTTACAAACTTTAATATTGCTTATAGGCAGAATTCTGAATACAATTTTCTGGGAAAGTAATCATACAAGAACTTCCATAACAAATTACATGATCTAGGACAGGATATACACACTAACACATAGGAACAGATACAAGAGCCTGTATAGGTTGAGGGTATTCACAGCTAACAGTAGTATAATACAGAAGATTTTCATAACTTGAGGGAGACAATCTCCTCCTCCGCCCCCTCCCAACAAAAAAACATTACTTACCGAACTTATTAACCATGTTCATGTCATTTTTCAATACAAAGCTGGAATATCGCAAACCACATGAACGTACAAAACCAACATATGGTGACTAGGCCACGTACACACGATTGGGCTGAGCAAGACCCTCAATCATTCTCCTTATCTCATCTGAATTGGCACCCACAATCTTGCCCACTTGACCACCTTCCTTCATCAGCAAAAATGTTGGCATAGCCTTAATCTCAAATTTGGTTGCTACCTCCTACCAAAACAGATCAACAATAAATATCTGAAAAAGGGTCGTACTCAGCGTACAAGACTTACGCCCATGGCAAGTCTGAAATAAGTAACTAGTAAGTAATCTTACTCCGTTTTGGAGAGATTAATTCCCGAAACAACAATAAACATCTAACAACATTTAATCACCACCAAGTAAATATCAAACTGAAGAATATTGAACATCTATATCATCTCTCAAATTTCCAAACGGTGAAAAGATGCTATGAATATTCATGCCCAAATGCAGAATAGATTATAGCTGAAAATAAAAGATAAAATCATTTTAATTTCAGGAAGTGAGATGAATTACCTTGACATCATCCACATCAACAGTGAGGAACAATATATCTTGGTAAGTTGATGCCAATTCCTCAACCAGAGGGTTCATCGCAACCGATGGCATGCACCATGCAGCAGTAAAGTGTACCACAATCTACAAATCCCCCAAACCCTCCATCAATTAATAAAAAATCAGTTAATAATCATAAAGAGTAGTATTAAAACCTCATTAAATTATCACCAGATATACCATCTTTGTCTAATTAGCTGATCCTGGCTAATAGATTAACATCTCTAGGTGTTTAGTAATTTTGCCAAATTAATTAATTAATGAAAAGAAGAATTCAAGCTGTGTCTTGGGGAAGATCACTGAGATGGGTAAATCACACAAAATGCAATAGAGAGAGAGAGTAACAAGACACTGAAGCAAGGGATGCTGTTCAATAATCAATTGAGGGGTCTTTTGAGTTATCTGTGAGAAGTACAAGATTACAAAAAAAAAAATCCTGAAATCAGGATTCTATTAGATTGCAAACATAGCAGAAGCAGAAGAAAAAAAAAGAAACACAGAGGGTGTGAAAACTTTGTGTGTGTGAGTAAGATGAAATATACTTACAGGGCAGCCTTGATCGGTGGCTTTAGTTACATAGGAATCCCATGACTGCTCTGAGTCCACCCCAACAACCCTTGATGTCTTTTGCTGCTCTTGGCTTTCCATATCTCTTCTTGTTCTTCCCTGGGATTAGGTTGCAGTGGGTCTCTCTCTCTCACTCTCACTGGTGCTGGGTTAGTTGGTGTTTAAACTAAAGATTAACCAGGGTCTCTCCAGTAAATCGATATGATTGCGAAGAACAATCAAAAATCGAGATCGCACTAGAACAGCGTAGGCTAAAAACAAACGATGGCAATATATATATATATATATATATATGTGTACGTATGTTTTCAGATTATTTATCTTTTTTTATTTTGGTAAGGTTTTGCATTTTGTTATTTTTTTTTCTCTTGTTCAATTTTTTCCTTCTTGTTTCAATTTGTTTCTCTCTTTGTCTTTTCCTGGTTTCATTCTTCTCTTTTTTTGGGTTTACTTCTTTCTTTTTTTTTTTTCTTTTTTTTTTCTTATTTTGTTCTTTTCTCTTTTTTTCTTGTTTTAGCATGGTTGATTTTTTTTACTTGTTTTATTTTTTGTTGTATTTTTTTCTTATTTCAATTTTGCTTGATTCTTTTTTTTTTCTTATTGCGTAATTGTATTTATGCATTCAAATTAATAATCTTATTTCATTATTTTTTTTTTACAATACTTTTTTTTTAAAAGGAATGTATATAAAATGAGTGAGTTTAACTATTAATAGGGTGTATATAGCATAAGGTGGATTTAGTTACTAATTGAGTTAGTGTAAACGGGATGAATTTAGTAATTTGATAATTAAAAATTAAATGAGGTGGGAATGAAGATTTATGGGATGGGAATAGTCCCACCCAATTTGTTTACAATTTTACAGGAAATGTGGTGACATTAGTGACAATTTGTTTTGTTCTAATTTTTGAAAGTATACAAATCTATATTTGTACACAAATCATAAAAAAGTTTTGTTATGACCCCACGTTGGTCCTCTCTATTTTTTTAACCGTTGGGCGTATGGTTAAAGAAAGGTCAATTTCGTCAAATATAGGATATTTATGCGGGATAATTTTTTATGATTTGGTCTCAAAAGAATTGTTAATATTCAGATTCAGAACGTTTAGGTTTAGAACTCGTCTCTCTATTCAAATTAGGTCTTGCAAATCATGTCGAGTGGAACGGTTTTCGTGTCGGATGAAACAAATTTGTGTTAGAAAACCTTTCATTCATACTCCATTCGTTTATATAAATGAGTTCAACTATCATACCCATTCACGAATCGTTTATTAGACGAGTTACCTGATATAACTCGTGTGTCGCCCACTAAATAAGAGAATAAGTTAGAGTATTTCGAGTTCATACAAAAAATATCAACTCAACACACATTACACATATTTGACATGTTTACTATAATAATAAATCATGACTAAATAAAAAATTAAAGACAAAAAATAAACATTAAATAACTACTAAATTTGAATGAATCCGAAAGATGAGAGGTGTGAAATGAGACAAAAGTTGAGAGACCTAATTTTTTTTTAAAAAAAAAAATATAGTACTACTGTTGAAGAGTTAAATGGGTTGAAACGAGTTTATGGATTAAACACGAAACCAGTTCGTTTATTTCACGGGACTGTCGAGTTAACCTGTTAACCACCCGAACTCGTTAAGACTACACTCAAACCCGTTAAATTTGTGTCAAATTCA
Organism: Ilex asprella; assembly: GCA_023539305.1. Lineage (NCBI taxonomy): Eukaryota > Viridiplantae > Streptophyta > Magnoliopsida > Aquifoliales > Aquifoliaceae > Ilex > Ilex asprella. Next base: position 1,705,855 of record CM042188.1, read on the forward strand.
TGTCGATTTCACGAGTCGTGTCTAGAATTGTCAAACCTAATTCATATTGACTTAATGGTAACTATTTTCTATATTAAATGTGATAGCACTATAATTATACATCATACCAAGTCATTTTAATCTAACCTATTGGTCACCCTCTCATACTTGATGTAATGGCTAACTCTGATACTAATTGTTATAAACTTATGGGTGTAGAATTTGCTTTGAAAAATTGACTTGTAAGGGAAGGATAACCAATAGTTCATATACGCACATTTAATTTTATTTTTAACTAATGTGGGACCATAATATTTATCATTAACTTGAATCAATAATAAAATTCTATAATTCAGTGCAAAATCAATCCAAATTCTCCCCATTAAACATTCATTTAAGAGTAATGACTTGTATCTCAAATTTGCATTTTAAATCAATGAGAATCATTGGAGGAATGAGTCCCAATGAAAAAAATTAATGGGGCCTATTCATTTAATGATTCCCATTAATTTGTGATACAAATTTGAGATATATAACATTGTTTAAATTGATACAAATGAAATTTAGGTGATGATGTGCATCGAAGATTTGTGTTGTAGATATAAAGGAAATTAAAAAATAAATAAATAAATAAATAAAAGAAGCTCAATCCCTATAGTCCACATGTCAAGATGCTATTGCTCCAACGGAACCTAATCCAACTTGTGAAGAACTCAAAACAACCATTGGCCAAAGCCATATCCAAAAGCCAGATAAGGTGCTTCACTCTCTTCAATCTACATCACAAAAAACCACAAATATCATCCACCATTACACGTCCCCAACATAAATTAAACTATCCCACCTCTCTCTCTCTCTCTCCTCCCAGCTTTCCTCAAAACCTTTTGAACATCACATAGAAAACTGTTTTAGAAATGGCCCATGCTATGGCTTCAATGGCAGGCTTACTTGGCTCCTCTCAGGCTGTCTTGGAAGGCAGCCTCCAACTCAGCGGCTCCACAACCCGCCTGACCACCTCCAGCAGCGGCAGAATTGCCACTACCCGACCGGGGTTCACCGTTAGAGCCCAGCAAGGTTCATCTGAGATTGAAACCAGCCGCCGAGCTGTATTGGGCCTTGTTGCTGCTGGCCTGGCCTCCGGGTCCTTTGTACAGGCCGTGCTGGCCGAAGCCAGGCCTATCAAGGTTGGACCTCCCCCTCCCCCCTCTGGTGGACTGCGTAAGTGTCCTCTTTCTTTTTTCAATCAATTTTCTCTTGGGAGGGGAGGGAGCGAGATCAGAATCTCCCCTCCCCGCCCCTCCCCTAAATTAGGATTAACAATCGGTAGTGTCATGTAGAACGTGTCAAATTTGTGTTCAGTATATGTCGTGTTTAAAGAATTCGTGTTGATTCATTCATTTTATGAATCTAATGAGTCTACCCATTTACTACCCATACATGTTAATTCCGTATTGATTTTGTGTCGGATTCACTCAACTTCCATTTAACAGTCATTTAAGCAATGGCTTTCAAAGATCTTTTACTGGAGAAGTGAACAACTTTTAGATTCGTTGGAATGTTTTGGTGACAAACATTTGACATTTTTTCCGGCAATTGTGCCGGAAAAATTTGTGTCTGGGCAGCTGGAACTTTAAACTCAGATGAGCCAAGAGACCTTGATCTAGCACTGAAAAATCGGTTCTTCATTCAACCACTGCCACCGGCCGAGGCAGCGGCGAGGGCAAAGGTGTCTGCCAATGAAATTAAGGGTGTGAAGACGTTCATAGAAAAGAAAGCTTGGCCATACGTCCAGAATGACCTCCGGCTGAGGGCAGAGTACCTCCGGTATGACCTCAACACCGTCATCGCCGCCAAGCCGAAAGATGAAAAGAAACCTTTGAAAGAACTCACCGGAAAGCTCTTCGAGGACATCAGCAATGTGAGTTCAAACTCATTTCCTTGTACAGATTATATCAGATGAATGGTCCAAAAAATTGGTTGACCTATGTGTACATTGTAGGAATGTTAATCTTTATACATTAACACGAACACAACATGTGTGTAATGCGCCACAAACATCGATTGACACGAGTAACCTGTTAAGCTGCTGTTGTGTGAAAAATAAATATCTGAGTAACTTAAGAACTATTTTAGAACCAAATGGTTTTTTATAACACGTATATTGGCATGAACTTAAATACCACAACATGAATATGACAACTCTACACGACATGACACAACACAAAAATGATACAATACGATTGACATCCTTTCTATATTGTGTGCTTGAAAGATGGAAATTCTGTGGCAGCTCTTCTAATTATTCTTCTTGTTCTCCTTTGTTTTTAATCAGCTGGACCATGCTGCAAAGATTAAGAGCACCCCTGAAGCAGAGAAGTACTATGCAGCAACTGTATCTTCACTGAATGATGTTCTATCCAAGCTTGGTTAGAAAGAATCATGTATCTTGGTGTGTGCTTTGCCCTTCTTAAAACAAGACACTTCAATTTGTCCCATGAAATTTTGAAGTGACAATGAAGTTTCTTTTAGGCCCAAGTGCATATATGATGAGGGGTCTGGTGTACTGGATGTTAAGAATAGCCTACTGCATTCAACCATTTAAGTACTAGACATTAAAAAATAGCGGTAGTGGGGACTCACGCACTAAGCTGCCTTTTTATGCTACAAATTAGACGGTTTACACAAAAGCTGTGGCGTTTCACATAAAAACTGAGAAACAGTTTGATTGTTACTGTCAATGACTCACCAATGGTTTCCAGATGCAATTACAAGGATTGTTGTTTAGCTCAAAGGGGCCAGAAAATCTTGTTTAAGGGAAGCCTCTTTAACCACCATCTGGAATTTGGAAGAACAAGACCCTGGAATATATTACGTAGTGTGGGTGTGTGTGTACACAACCATCAAAATGTTGGCCGTAGAACCTTTATTTCAATAGCAACCTCAAAACTCACCTCATCTAGCGGCATTACTGCTCAATGCTTTCAGTTTCAAACGTTTTCAAATGAAATCGATGGAGTTTTGCAATACAGAACTTCCACGACAGTAGTGCATGTGTAGTATCCAAAACTATAGAAGCAGCATAGGATATTCACCCGATCACACAGGATCTGCTGCTGTGACATGATCTAAAACATTTGCAGACCATCCAATTGAACAAGCACACAATGGTAACACAGAAAATTGCTAACACAAAAGATAATTTAGTTTAATATTCATTTCCTCAGAAGGACTTATTTATACCAAGTCATTGAATAAAATCTAACACTAAAAAGTAGGATAGAAAGGTTTGAATACTTGCAGGCTAAGGGGATTAACCCTTGCTATATGCAACACGCCATTATGGAAAATGTTTAAGAAAGAAAACACTAAGCAAACCAAGTTCAGATTTCCTAATTAGCTGGCATCTTCTGGTTTCATTCCTTCAAAAGTAACCAGGCTAGGAGGGCTTTGATAGACTTTTCTCGATATTTGACACCCTCCAGGTGCGGATAGTTTGTGCCCAAGACGTCTATGAACGATATTATAAGAAAATATTTGCTTATCTTTCAACCGGAACCACAGATTGTCGTACTGAGCAAAGAGAGGAAGAAGATCCCCCTCCATATCTTTGTTTAATTTCAAGGGAACAACCACCATTTCACCCCATTTGTGCTTGATGTAATCTTCTAATACCCAAACCCGGAGATTTTGTTTCACTCTATCAGCAAATGCTAATTTCCCATTCCAATCCAAAGACCAAAATGCATTCCCGTCTGGAAACAGAACCTCTGGCGAAGGTGTGATTGTGGAGCACTCGGTTCCCAAATCTATGGACAGTACTTCTATGTCTGATCTGATTTGAGATTCCCAAATGCAATGAACAGCTGCACCTGCTGACAAAATTGCAACTCTCTCCCTCTTGTGATGATCCTCCAATTTTGGGATTTGAAGGGATCTCCATGAATCATCCTTTCCAATTGTAAGAACTTCGCAACGTTTGCTGCCAGATTCTTCTTTCTCATTATATATTGAGACCAGTTTATAGTTACCAGTAGCCGGGACAAAAAATAAGGTCATGAAATATATGCCTTCATGTGGATCAGGCAGTTCAAGGATTTGGCGTGTTGTTGGATTGTGAATGTGGTATTTATAAGAAGAATGGCTTCTCTTGAGTAACAATCCATCACAACCACAGATCAATTCAAAAGTTTCATCTGCTGCAAGAGGAAGCTGATTTACATTATACCAACAATTTAAAACGGTGGCCTGGCTCATATGCTTTTCAACAAAGTGGCGATCTTGCATTAGAGCATACCATTGCTTGCACACCAACTGCAACCTCAATAACGACACTACAGGCAACCAGCTCAGAATCTCCATAATGATTTCAGGGAGGAATATCGGTTGAGTGACAGGAATTGAAGTCTTCTCTTCAATTTTCTCATTTGTAGCAATATCTTGCGTCTCTAAGCCCTCAAGGGCTAACATTGGTTCAGTACTAGGAGCAGAGGCGTTCTTTCGCTTCTTCCTGTTTCTAGCAGTCTCTTGCTTCTCAAAGTCCAACAATGTCTTTTCTTTGTCTGGAATTGTTGCAGACCGTAACGTTGATGTTTCGAGGCTTTGCAGTGATATCACTTCTGACCTGACTGAAAAAACTGCATTTCCCATAACTGTCAACAAAGATTACTTTCTAAAATCTGCACATAAAACGTGTAGAATAATATATGTGGAATTAAATTCCTAATATGCAGGTAACATACAACTTCAGATCATAAAATAGGCATGGGTGAACAATGTGCAGTGTTCATCCATAACTTCAAATGACCAAACCAATAAAGGAAAGAACAAACTGAGAAAAAAACAGGATAGTTTGAGTGTTCGTGTGTGCTGTGTGTGTGAGAGAGAGAGAGAGAGATTCATGCATAAGGCTGCCTTCTTATATCAGAGGTGTTTAAGTACTTTGGCCAGGATATGCCAGCCAGGCACCCATATAGAATAACACCACATGTTCTAAACTCAACCAGTAACATAACAGGGTGGAGAGTATCAGGCTCAGCTGTCTAGGCCTTGAAGAGGGTCCAATCCCTGACCATGACCCAAAGCTTTGCCCATTCCATCAAGATAGTATGCACATATTTCTTCTATTTTCTATTTTATCCATGTTTTAAGCTAACATATTAGGTTGTTAAACCAGCTGTTTGAAAAAAAAAACAGTGACTAAGAAAAAGGGTGCTTTCAAATATAGGAGGAAAACCAAGTACTCGCAATCAGACATGAAACTGAAAGAAAGAAATAGTAAAGGGGTTCGACTATTTTTCTCTTAAGAGTCCTAAAGAATCATTGGTTTACATCTAGTTATCAATTCAATGATAACTTTCATCCCATTTAACTGTCATGAGAAAAAAAACAAAAAAGTAATCTAGTCCTTAATATACAAACTCCCATTTTGTTTCCCTTAAGAGTAAGTTAGATTCATCGATGTATATATAAAACGAAAATAATAAGATTTGTACCTTGACAAACATATCAAAACAAACAAACATTTGGACTTAAAACTAGGAATGACATGGGTGTGTGTGGGTTTGAGCCCCCCAATTTGATGAGTTGTAGATAAATCTACACACAACAAAGCCAGAGGATGCTTATAATTATAATATATGGAGGAAACTCTTAAAACAATGTTTCAACTTTCTTTCCCATTCTCCCCCCCCTGTCTCTTATA
>CM042188.1:1711634-1743430 GCA_023539305.1 Ilex asprella
GGAGTATTTTTTGTTTAAGTATAATATTTTAAACTTAAATGATCTAAGTATTATATACCTACAAGCTTCAGGGAGGTCTAAGTATAATTTATTAACAAATATATTTACAACAGGAATCTTAGTGTTACGTGCGTACAAACTTTAGGAGATTTGTGTGTAATATTTTAAATGTCAAGAGGTTTGAGTGATTAAGTGAAATCTCAAGGGGTCTGAGTGTAATTCTCCCTAATAAATAATAATACATCCATAAGCATATACCCAATTATTATTCATATTATCTGCAATTATAAATAATAATATTTATTTAAAACTTGTGATATATATTCTAAAGTGAATAAATTTGAGGTCTGTATTATAATTTAGAGTCGGAATTTAGGTGATCGGTATCTGAACTCACCTTGTTACAAAATGTTCCTTTTAACATGGAGCTTGTAAATTTAAATTTAAAATTTTAATATTTGGGGGTACAAATTAAGAATTAAAATATTTTAGGGGTACAAAGTGAGATTAGCCCAAGAAAGGAAGGCTTATTTCAACTTGTTCAAATACTGGACACGTGTTTGTACCGAAAGAAAATGATGACGTCTGAATCAATTTCCAGAAACAACTCAAACCTTCTTCAGCTGAAGAAGAACCCACTGTGTTGTTTCAAATTGATACGAACATATATACACATCTGATCAAAGGGAAACTGTCTCTCTCTCTGCCATTGAATCTTGTGGTGATTCCTGGTGTGTGAGAGCGCGAAGGGTGGAAGAAGATGTCATTGTTTGGATGGAAGAGCTTCTCCGAGAACGAAGATCGCCCGGACAAGCCTCGGACGTATGGCGTCACAGAAATGAGGGGTCCCCATTACACCCTTTTGTCACAAAACCTCCTTCAGGTACTCTCTCTCTCATTATGCATTTTGGCCATTTGTTTTGCTCTTGGATTCTCTGACATGCCTGTCGTGAAACTTCAATTGCGTGTTATACGGAATAATTGCACCTATTTGTGGCTCGAATTCACGAATTTTTTGTGAATTGAACAGAGTGATTGCAGAACGAAGCTAATTTAATGATCGAAAGAAATAGAGAAAACAGAAAAACAAATCTATTTGGTAGTTAAACATATTTTGCCGTCTAAATTGCCATTTGATAAGAGCAATTCTAAACATTCCGTAAGAACTGAGCTGCTCACTTGTGTTTTTGGGGTAAGAATTCAAACTTGTACGGAATTCGTGTGTTCTGTCATGTCATTTGTGAGGGTATATCCTCAGACAACTGCTTTCTGTTGTATACAATGGAGCAATTTGATTTCAAATTTCTCTTCAATCAGCTTGGAATACTGTTCTGTTCTCTCTCTGTGTTGCACTCTATTTACTTTGAGATCCCGGCTGCGATGGCCAAAGCATGATGGACTGGGTCAAATTGAGGAGCTTGCTGTGGAGATAGGTCTCCGGTTGTCTCACCCGGCCACTCCATAATTTTCTCTTATTTTGTGGTAATAAAATTTAGAACTTCTTTGCCAGTGCATTTTAATATGTTAAAGTAATGATGGTATAGACAAACAATTTGAAGTAACTATGTTGGACTCAAAACATCCAGTATCTATAGGTATGAGATATGTGTTCGATACATCCCCAATAAATATGTCAAGAAAGACTGAAGAATAAAACTTACATTTATCAATGAATTCTGTTGTATAATTTTTTTTTTTTGTGTTGCTATTTGACATGAAAAACACAATGTTGAGCCCATTGTCAATCTAATCGGATCTTGGAGCAAGAAATATGGAAATATTTAAATGTGTTTACTATTATGTGAACACTTAAAAGTGAGCTGCATTTATAATCGTTGAACCATTTCTCGATTTGTGAGTGTCTTCCTTGGGTAGAGGCCATGCCCATGCTGATGTTTTTGAAATCCTTCCATTTTTATCGATGTCCCCAAATGGACGTTTATAGTTGTTGAAGAAGAGAATCTAATATTAACTCTTTATCCAAATCTGTTTGACATCCCTATTATTATATGTACCTACCTATGTGAGCTACTTACCTGATAATGCAACATTCTATGCAAGAGATATTGGTTTTGAACACGAGAAATTTTGGAACAAGATTCATGTTATTCACTTCAATATGTTTTGCAGGATATTTTTGAGTCTATGGGACAGTTTGTTGATGGTCTGAAGTTTACTGGAGGTTCTCATAGTTTGATGCCAAAAACTTACATCAAAGAAGTGACTGACATGGCTCACAAACATAATGTGTATGTCAGTACTGGTGATTGGGCTGAACATTTGCATCGCAAGGGTCCATCTGCTTTCAAAGAGTATATAGAGGTGTGTGATATAGGTCATTGTCTTTCTCATCAATTTTACGTCTAAACCTTCACGTTAATATTGTTACGTGTCGCATGATTTCAGGAATGTAAGCAACTGGGGTTTGATACAATCGAGCTTGATGTGGGATCGCTTGGACTTCCTGAAGAAACTCTTTTGAGATATGTGAGGTTGATTAAGAGTGGGGGTCTAAAGGTCAAGCCTCAATTTGCGGTAATGTTTAACAAGTCTGATATACCCATGAGTGGTGACAGAGCATTTGGGGCTTATGTAGTCCCAGCACCTCGAAAATTTGGTAGGCTAGCAATTTCCTTTTGTTGTTCATGTTCGAAAAGCACATATGTATTATCTCTACTTTACAAAAATCTTTGCCAGATAATATCCCACAGAATAGTGAAGTTGGAACATATTGATCATAAGATAGCATGATTACTCATCCTTGCTTCTGTGACGTGCTTTTGTTAATATGTTCATGAAATGTTGTATTAGTATCGTAGAAGTAAAATATATATGCTAAAAAGATTCTAATTTTACAGATGGTGTAGTAAGCTGCTTAGGTTGTCTACTATGCATGCTTTTGAACGGGCATGTGTTTTAGCATAGATAGTAGCTAAAAAGTTAGCATCATTTTTGAATAGACAATGTCAATTTATTATTTGAATAGACAATAGTTGATAGACATGCAGACAGTTGATTATTATGGAAGGAGATACACAACATTTTGGAGAAAAGTAAAGTTGATGCCTAGTGGATGGTTGAGAGAGGAGTGTCATTTGTCTCTTCGTTTGTGTGTGTGTGTGAGGGAGAGAGAGAGCTTTCTTCACAATTGGTCGACTTGTAATGGGGATGACTAATATATGCTTTTAATTTTCAAAAAATTGTGAATGAATTAGCATCTTAATGCATCCAAATTTTGAAGGCTTGGACCTTAGAACCATTTGGCCTGTGTTTTATTGCCATTATAGGAATACAGATAGAATTTACTTTCATGGTCATACAAGACAGTGATTCGTTTTCTGTGTAGAATTTGTTGAGGATGTGGATCTTTTAATCAGAAGAGCCGAGAGATGCCTAGAAGCTGGAGCAGACATGATAATGATCGATGCTGATGATATCTGCCGATATGCTGATTCTGTAAGAGCAGACATAATTGCAAAGGTCATAGGGCGTCTTGGACTTGAGAAGACCATGTTTGAAGCATCAAATCCCAAGACTTCTGAGTGGTTTATTAAACAATACGGTCCAAGGGTATTTTTTATCTTTCTTTCAACTTCTTCAGTTGAGGCTGTCATATTTTTTCCTGTCAAATGTTGGTAAAATCCTTGTCATTGATCTGGATTTTGCAGGTGAACCTCTTTGTAGATCATTCTCAAGTGATGGATCTGGAGTGCCTTCGAGGGCGCAACCTGGGTGAAAATCACACTTCTGTCGTTGGTTCGTCCCACTTTCTGTTCTAAACTGCCGCTACCCTGTAGAGAAACTTGGGTTATGTATTGGGACTTGTTATGTTTGTGATAATTCTCTGTTGGCTATTGACTCTATTCAGATCATGTGGAATATTTGTCATTGGAAATTGTAAAATCAAGAGTGACTATGTTTTCTCTGCAATAATAGCTACTCTCTCTTTAATAAATTACTATGTTTCATGAGCATATGGTCTTTCATCCTCAAAAGTTTACATATCGAGTCATGTAAACCACAAATAAATTAATTAATATGAAGCTAAAACCCAATTCCTTCCATCCCAAGAATAATTGAAGATAGTAAGAGAGTTACCTCTCCAATAACACATAAATCGAGAACTATGTACATTTTGGACTATTTTAGTATTACAATTATTAGGTAGTAAATTCGAATTAGTGTAATTAAAAAAGAGTGGGACGACGATGTTCAAACCCGATCTTAAGGACTAACAGCAGCCCAATGAGGACAGCGACCATTAGGTCAACGTTAATTTCAAATTCAATTAAAATAGTCAATTTGACTATGGTATCAAAATTTTCCTAAAATTATTATATTTGTGGATATTTTTGTCACTGTTGTGGTATCCAAAAAAGTGATAAAAATAATAGCACAACCGCAGTAAAAACATCCACAACACTGGTAAAAAAACTTACAAATATGTTAAAAGTAGCTACAAATATAATAATTTTTTTTGTACTTATGAAAAGTGGTAAAAATAGTTATCACAAATGTGACAAAAACGCCCATAATAGTGGTAAAAAATTCACAAAAGTAATAAATTTTTTTGTTGTAAAATGACCCACAAAAGTTGTAAAAAAAATTATTTGCGTAATAAATTTCAAAGGTATGATACCAAATTTTTTTTGATGTACCGTAGTTAAATCCTAAAGTAGTATTTTTCCACACATTATGAAACCACCCCACATAAGGGCTATTTGGTTAGGGATATAGGAGGGCTTGGCAAGATGAATTTGAAGAAAATAATTCAAAAGCCTCCAAATTCTATATTAAACTCATGATAATGAGTTTAGTCAAACTTAGGGGAAGGTGGGTTTGGGAAGATGTATTTAGGGGTTAATGATACAAAAGATAATTGTATCCCGTAACATGAATATGAATTTGATCGTTCAAGGGTAAAATAATTATTTACAAGATAAATAATTATAATATATTCATGGGTTTTACATATGTATGTGTTGTATATCAATGAATATAAATTAAATTCAATATTGATCAGGATAGGATTCTCGATTATGGGCCGCCCTCAGAATAGAAACCCTGCGGGCCTGGAACGCCCTATTTTCTTAATATTAAGCCCAACAGGAATAACCCCATCCAACATATAAGGGAAGCTCAGACGAGCTTAGTGGTTCAATCCAAGCCGAACCGTAACACTGAAATGCACCCCACCAGGCGACGCGTCCAAAAGGACAGGGGGACCACCTCTATAATCAAGGACAGACGAACCCGCTTACTGGGAGTGGTGGTGCGAATCGTCGTAGGAACAGTAACCATAGTGGCGCCAGCTAGCAGGATTCTATGGCAGAGAAAGGACAAAAGGTCCCTACCAAGTCGAGAAGCAGGAGGAGGAGTCGCTGGAACACCCTAAAGCGGGAGGAATAGTATAAAAAGAACAGTATCACTCCACGAGAAGGGGGGACCCTTGAAAAAAGCACTCCGACAGTAGATGGAAGGATAATCACGTACTCCGGCTGACTGTAATGGCCTACTAGACTCTCTCTCCCATTTTTCCGATAACTCTCTGAATTTAAATATATATCTTCAAGGAGCAAGATGCTCCATTATAGTGGATGTAATCACAGTCCATCAGTTGGGGCGAACCACTTATCTCTTGTGTCTTCTTTACATTTTGGTTTGATCGCTCACCACGAATATCTAATCGACCGATTAATTCACTTGAGGATCGTCGGACTTGGGCCGTCAAATCTGAGTCATCATCAAATATTAAATATCTTCTTTATAAAAAATTTCGAGTTTAAAAAAGTTTGAAGAAGTTCATCCAAACAAATCCATAAACCTTGTGGAAACCTTAAGCAAAACAACTGTCTCTACCTTGACCCGGACTTACTCTGGTCCGAGGATCAGTCTAGCTGACAAAAAGGACGCCGTTAATTTTTTTTTAACGTGTGATTTGCTTTGAACTTTATATAACATTTTGTTTTACCCTAACTAGAAAACCTAATTTTGAATTTCTCACTTTGTCCAAATACGTCTCTAATTAAATTATTTGAATTGAATTTTTGACTTTTAATGGATTCAGAAATAGATTGATAAAATAAAATTCATCAAATAATTCGATCGTATTTGAAACAAAATTTTCTAATTTAAATTCAAATTAGATAAAATCCGATTCGTTGGCGTACAAAAATGAAGTCCATCACTCCAAGCGACTTTTTATCCCTGGTTTTCACTACAAAAAAGTTAGATAGGGTTATGCCAAAGATTACAAGCCCATGGTTAATTTGGGAGTATAATTTGTTTTTTCTTTTTCCTTTTTGTTTGAAGAGAACATCAATCAAGATCCAAGCAAAGTTTTCATTCTTAGATTTTAATAAGTTCGTTATTCTTATTTTATGAAGGAATAGAGTAAGACCTTTACCTTTCTAAAAAATCTGTTTTTTTTCGCTTCCATCCTGATCGATAATACGGTGACGGTTCAGTGTTTAACTTGAATTGTAGTTTGGGATGGGACTTATACCATATTACCAAGCAACTAATGCTATACTTATCATATTTTTTACCAAATCTATATTCTAAATAATATGGCACTGTTTTTCACTATCAGATAAGTGAGTTTTATTAATATTCAATGACAGAAATTGTACCACATCATTTGGTATAGAAGATTGGGTAAATTTTTTTGGTAAGTATAGCATTTTCTTTACCAAGGATATATAGGTAGGTGGAGTATGTGGTGTCACCATTTTCCAATAAAGTGGATAAGGTGAATAACACTTGGTGGTTATCAAATGACAAGGAGGGGCCGTTATAAAATATGTGGGATCCATTTGCTGAGTTTTTATATTTTTATTGAATGGTGACACCGCGTGACGATAATGACGTGGTGTCACCGTTACGCCCAATATTTCTCTAAGTAGGTGAAATGAGTGGCAGGTGTAGTGGCTAGTGACAATCACGTGCTCACCTTCATCCTCTAACTTAACAATTAGATGAATTTTTGCCTTTCTATTTATACACCAAGAAGAACCACTTACCATATGCTACACTAGTTAGTATCTTCATCATCATCTTCATTCCCTTGTTACATTCTTAATAGAAGTGTATCCATGGCGGCTCAACTTACAGGATCAAAGACAGCCTGTGTGATCGGCGGCACCGGTTTCGTGGCATCTTTGCTTGTCAAGCTATTGCTGGAGGAAGGCTATGCCGTGAACACCACTGTCCGGGACCCTGGTTTAGTCATCTCCTCTTGTTTCTTTCATTTTTCGGTTTCATGTTTGGACTATTCTTTCAAGTTTCTGCCACTTTAATGAAAATGGCAGCTGTGGATCAGTAACACCATTGTGATTTTTCTCTCAAAAACCACTTAAATTCCTTAAGTTTTGAAATTTCAGATTACTAAACAAAGCGGGATAATGGTAGAAAATACAAGAAATGAAAAACGATGAAAAAAAATAATTTTTTTTCATACTTAAATTTTCTCACAACTAACCAACTTTTTTTATCTCGTAAAAAACACAAATAAATGCAAGAAAATTTTAATCTATAACTAACTTCTCATTTTACCCTTATTTTTTTTAAAAAAATCTTTTATTAGTTATTAATTTTAAACAATTTTGGTATGAATTTGATTAACTATAATTTGGTTCAAAGACATTTGTGCTAATGCTTTTCCCAAAACTAGGTTATGACTTATGAGCCATTTTTTTAAAAATTTTTAACTTTCAATTATAGTATATATTTTTTTTCTTGTAGACCGATTTAATATAATTAAGGATAATTTAGAAAATTAGAAAAAAATTCATGTAACTTTCCTTTTTTTCAAACAATAAAATGATTTTTTTTTTAAATTTTCTCGCAAGTTTTTCATATTAACCAAATACATTCATAAAAATATATTTTTTTTAATTTTTTTCACTTCACTTTCTATCATTTTTACTTTTCATCCTTCTTTTTTTCTTAACAAAAACGACCATTAAAAGAATGAAAATGTGTTTGTTTTTTCTTCTTCCCGTTTTCGGGTGCAGATAATCCGAAGAAGATTTCTCATCTTGTAGCACTACAAAGTTTGGGGAGCCTAAAAATATTCAAAGCAGATCTAACAGATGAAGCCAGTTTCAATGACCCTATAGCAGGTTGTGACCTTGTATTCCATGTTGCAACACCAGTAAACTTTGCCTCTGAGGATCCAGAGGTATGGAATTGCAACATTAACAATTAAAACAAACTGCAAGATTTCTGATCAACTTGGCTGTACCTTCTTCTTCTTCTTAATAGAATGATATGATAAAACCAGCAGTTCAAGGAGCCCTGAATGTTTTGAAAGCATCTGCAAAAGCCGAAACAGTTAAGCGTGTCATTTTGACATCATCCGCAGCAGCTGTAACGATCAGCTCAGGCGAGGAGACCGGCCTAGTCGTGGACGAGAGTAACTGGACTGATGTGGAGTTCCTGACTTCAGTGAAGCCACCAACTTGGGTAACTCACAAAATTGTAGTTCTATCTAGATATGTTAGATTTTGAAATTGTATTCCTTTTGATGCACGAGATGTCTCCAAGTCAAGCATGAGTCGAGTAAAACTCTTGTTCTACATGGAACGTGTATTGTTCTCGAAACAGAAAGTACCTAGCAGGCTACTATTCTGTTGAGTCATGTCGGCACCAACTGATACTTTGAACCACGATGAGTGCTGGCAGGCTATCAAATTAACCTATGATCATCTGCCTTTCCAGGGCTACCCTGCCTCCAAGACTCTAGCTGAGAAGGCAGCATGGAAATTTGCTGAAGAAAACGGCATAGATCTTATCACTGTCATCCCGAGTCTCATGGCTGGTCCTTCTCTTACTTCGGACATCCCCTCCAGTGTCAGTCTTGCCATGTCCTTGATTACAGGTAAACAAAGCCTGAAATACATGGATTGGTTCCATGAACGTTCACTGTACATTACATCACAATATTTATGACTAAAACATGTTAAACCACAGTCTCATCTAGAAGTCAAGCTGTTAGATATGATGTAACATGAATGTTAATAGACTTCAACACGCCCCTTCATGTGAACGATAGATTTTAAGAAGGTTTATTTCAAATGTCCGTATACTTGAACAAAAAGTGTCTACTAATGTCGCTGGACATTTTGCAGGGAAAGAGTTCCTAATAAATGGATTGAAAGGTATGCAGATGCTATCAGGTTCAATCTCCATTTCACACGTAGAGGATGTGTGCCGAGCTCACATATTTGTGGCCGAGAAAGAATCAGCTTCTGGTCGATACATTTGCTGTGCTGTCAACACAAGCGTACCTAAGCTCGTGAACTTCCTGAACAAAAAATTTCCTCAGTATGAAGTCCCCACTGCGTAAGCCCCCTTCTCTAAAGCATTTTGAACACCAGATTGGCCTATTCGTGATTTGGACCACCTCGTTGGTCGCCTTCTTATGCATCAGTAACAACAAAGACAACCACTTCGTGGTTCGAATCCCCCAAGAAAATCTGTATTTTCAACAGTTTCACACTTTCTTGAATGGAATAGTTTATGTACAGAAACAGGAACAAGTTAGAAGGAAAAATGGAATAGCATAGGTGTGTAAGTTCTAACCCAGTTTGGATATGAGATATACATGTTGCATTTGAACTTTATAAAACATAACACTATGATGAACCCACTTCAAAGTGGATTTATCATCTTTTTTCATGGTCTTTTGAACAATTGTAGTTTCGGGGATTTCCCGTCAGATGCCAAGTTGATCATCTCTTCAGAAAAGCTTGTCAAAGAGGGATTCAGTTTCAAGTATGGGATTGAAGAAATTTATGATCAATCAGTGGCATACTTCAAGGCTAAAGGGGTTCTGGAGAACTGATGGCCTCGGTTTGACAATTTATATAAAGGCTACAATGCTGCACTATCATGCATTTGATTTTCACCTATCAATGCTTTCGTTTCTTGTAATGTGCACTCTGATCTTACAATAAAGAGAATGTAATGTGCACGCAGTCTTACCCAAGCATACAAAAGACTATTTACATAACGTGAATCTATCACACCTGTGCCCAAGCGTCCCAACAAGGTCTGCCAGTCTCCAAATCCATTTTGAGCAACTTTCGAAAAAGCTTGTCTCTATAGTCCCAAAATGGTGCCCTAAATGTGCAGAGATAACATCGTGCGTGAATGGTTGTGCAATAATAATGCAAGAATAGTGCAGGAATTATGCAGTGATGACAATGATCATCGACTTCCCATTCGTGAGGAGCTTGTTAATTTGATGTTCTATGACGGTTTACTTTAAAGGGGTTTCCTACAATAGTCTGGTGGAAGTTTTATAAATACTATCTGATAGTTTCATCACAGGCAGAACATTATGGGTGTGAAATGCTTTTCTTCTCTTGCTAACATATTATTTGTTTTAAGGGTTCATGGGGGTGAGGTGGGGCAGGGAAGAGTGTTACACTTACAGAAGGCGGTTTCAACCCATTTGGAGTCAAAACTAACCCCTCCATATGCATGCAATTGTTAGCAAATCGGATGCATACAGTAACCTACTGTAAAATCAATACTGCAAGATCGAGTCCTAAACCATACATTTTGAATTGTTTTAAATACCACAATTGAGATGTTTTGTCAATGCTAAAACAAACGTCGGGACTACAGTTATTACATATCAGGTTCAGCACCAAGGTGCACATAATCATCAAACCGCATGTTCTAGTTTAAGACACAAAAATTAACCCTCGAAGCATTGTGGAATGCCCACAATATTCTTAAGCTATACCAATTATTAGTAATTTCTATGATACCTTGACTTCCAAAACAACAGGGCAGAAATTTGACAATATTGATCACAGATGTGGCAAAATTCTTCTTGGTGTTGCACATTAAGCTTACTACTTCAGACTCTTTCATTTGGTTCAAAAGTCCCACAAAAACTGTCTATTTTATGGGTTGTTATTCTTTTCTTTTTTACTACATACAGTAGATTTGGCTTGCAATAGCGCAACGAATGGCGATGGAGGACCAAATTCAGCTATGAAGGCGTACTCCTGTGACTCAAGTAACCCCTAATCTGGTAGATCTTGATGTATTTTTGCTTTAGTATAACAAATCTGCATGTTCCTCATCAATCCCTTGCCCATTCTCGCACTATGTCAGTCTCTCTAATGTGTATGTATTTGGTTGGGACGTAGAGGCAAAAAAGACTGATGAATTCTAGTAGTTCAATGAAGGGCTATGGAGGAGCAAATCTAGGTGTTCAACATGAAGTTGCACACATCTAGCAGTCAGTTGTTCAACAGAAAGCTTCAACCCTTAATCGATCCCCAATCGGTGAAAATGACCTTGATTTCTTGGATGTATCATCTGACCAGGTATCTCTTCCTCCTTCAAAATGAGAGCAATCTGGAAAGTAAAAGCAATATGATGCTTATGTTGTTTTTGAATGTCCTGGTTGAAATTGAACTTGCTCTATTCATTGCATAAAAAGTAAAGCATCAAAGACGAAATTATTTGCATTTAGTTAATTTGATCGACGGTCATGTTAATAGCCACTCCGCATGTATGATTTATGTTACATCCACACAATTCATTTTATACATGATAAATTAATCTATGATGTATATTTGCTTAGACATCATCCCAAAGTAATGAAATTGTTGAATAGAAATCCGTTACGGATATATAATTGTCTACAAATGGATGACGATATATTCTTTGCATTGTGTAAAACATTGCACAATGCAGTCACATATAAGAGGACTAGCACAACCATTTAACAACTGAGGAGTCCCTGGGTATTTTCTTACTCATAGTTTCACATAGTTTTAGACATAGACTTGTTCCAAGAAGTTCCAACATTCAACTGAGACTATCAATAGGCAATTCATCAAAGTTATGTGTGCATTAGCCAGTCTAGGAGTGTCAATAATTCAGTCACAACTTCCATATGAAACGCCACTTGAAATATTATATGATGAACGATACTACCCATGGTTTAAGGTAACATTTACACATTATCAATAAATTTTATTTTTCAAGTTAAACACACTTTATAAATGTAGGATTATATTGATACAATTAATAGTACACATGTTGCTACATGGGCCCTTGATTCTAAACATGAAAACATACTGTGGTCGAAAAATAACAATTACCTAAAATGTGATGACAACTTGTCCTTTTTACATGAGGTTTGTATCGTCCGTGCCTGATTGGGAAGGTAGCGTGCATGATTCGCGTGTTTTTATGAATGCTATAACAAAATGTGAAGTCAACTTTCCTATGCCGCCAGAAAGTTGGTGTACATATTGATTTCATTTCTATTAGACAAGCAATTATTTTAATTAAATAATGTGGACAATGTGTTTTTTATTGGGGATGTACTATGTTGTAGATATAGGATACACAAACATGCCTAGATTTCTTTCGTTATATCGTGGCGAGAGATATTACATTCCTGAGCATAGAAGTAATAGGCATGCTCCACGTGGACCCAAAGACCTATTCAATTACCAACATTCATCTTTGAGAAATGTCATTGAGAGATGTTTTGGAGTGTTGAAAGCAAGATTCCCCATATTGAATACAATGCCAAAATACAAACCTGCACGCCAACCAACCATTGTAACAACTTGTTGTGTAGTTCATAATTTGTTTCATATGCATTCGACATGTGACATTTACATTCAGTGGTTTCTATCTGAAGACGTGCCATTAGATAATAAACAGAGTTCCAACCCTCCATGGTTCACTGAATTCGACATGTCATCAACACAACTCAAAGCTACCTCGCACTTGAGGGATACAATGGCTACAAATTTGTGCGATATAGTGTCTCATGGTGGTTGAACTGACTTGTAGTTTAAGTGCTATTACTAGTAGACTAAGGCTATGTAACATTAAAAATATGTTGTTCACCTACAACTTGATTCGTTATCATCTGTTTAATGCAGTATTTATGTTGACTATTATATTTTATGTGTGATGACATGAACTACATGGTTGTGTTTCAACTATCTAGTTTGTTGATTGGAATACATGTTAATGATATTTATATTCAAAAGTCCCACAAAAATTCACAGATGCAATAATATATGGGAACTCAACAGTAATGATTTGTGGACATTGGAAGGCTTTGGCTGTATATTAGATCGATGTGGTTAGGGTTGTGTTCAGCCGTTCAAGGGTTGGCATTGAGTGGACATTGGAAGGCATTGGTTGTATATTAGATCGATGTGGTTCGGGTTGGGTTCAGGGGTTGGCATTGAGGCCGATGGAGATTTATGTTTAAATGTTTTCAACCAAATGTGTATTTTCTTTTCCTTTTTCTCCCATTTTTTTTGGGGCCAAAAGTGTAAACGATTGCTGGTAGAATCATACTAAAACTCCAAAAGAAAATCCATGGAATTGATGGGACCATGCAATATAAAACCTCAAAATGATATTACGACACACACTACACAACCCAACATGATATATACAACCTGCAAAATAAAAACATGTCACACCATACAGCCACATAAGACAACAACATTCAAAATGGTCATAAGACATTCATCCTCTGTTGAGTACATGGAAGAATACAATTTATGCTCAAGGTGAAAATTGAGTTACATAGACCAGCAATTCAATCCACTAACAAAGTTATCACTAAAACAACAAATAAGATCCAAATTAAAGTTCCACTACTCATCTTTTGGTAATTTCAGATTATAATGAAAGAAACGACTTGACTTCCCCAACTCCACAAGCTCTTTTGCTTCCTCAACCATCGATTCCTTCACCAATCCATCTACCATACGCTGGATTATTATTGTGTCAAAAAAAACAAGGCACCGCCGCTTAAGAGCCTCCTTGCACAATTCAAGACCAAAATGATAATCACCTTTGTCGCAAACGAAGGGAATAAGCGTCCTAAATGTTACACTATCCGGAACACAATCATTTTCGACTATTTTACCATACCACTTTTTAGCTTCCTCCATATTCCCATCATCACAAAAAGCCTTAATAACCGTATTGTACGAAACTCTGTCCGGCTCAATGGACAATTTCTCAGGCAATTCCCTGAAAAACTCGCTGATTTTATCGAACTTTTTCGAATTGACGCAAGCTGCTAAAAGGGCATTGAAGGACATGACTGTACGGTCACATTTCAGTTGGGGCATTTCGTCGAACAGGTTCTGGGCTTGATCGAACATGCCTGATTTTCCATACAAAGAGATAAGCCGGACTGTGAACCTCTCATCAGTGATGTCACTGTATTGTTTTTGGTGTTCGAGGATATCGGAGATGAGAGAGAATTGCTCTGCTTTGGCGAGGCGTTGAACGGTGGTTTCGTATTGCGAAATGCGGAGGCGGAAACTGGGGGAGTTTGAGGCTTTCTTGAATTTCTTGACAAGGAGTTTGAGTCTTTTCTCTTTAGAGGAGGTGACTGTGGTGGCGGTGGTGGTGGTTGATTCAGGGGTTTTGGGTTTTGAGATAGTGGTGGAGGTGGTGGGTTTGAGGAAGAGGCCGTGGAGACGTCGGTAGAGGGAAGAAGACATTTGCTGTTAGGTGGTGGGATGGAAATTGAAACAAAAAAAGTTTTGTTAGGTCATCTGTAACACTGACTCAAGTCAAATTTAAATTTTAATAAAAAAATATAAAATATTTGTTTTAATCTTAATTCAAACTTATACTAAATTAAAAAAGAATTAATTGGAGACTCAAATTCTTACTCAAATTTTTAATGGTGATATTTTACTCTCTTTTAAAAATCTAATGGTTATCTTTATTCTCTTTTAAATTTAGGTTTGCCATTATTTAAATTTGAATTTTTCTTTCTTTAAATTTGAGTTTGACCATTGGAATCTTTTGTATCAAACCAAGCTTTTTACTCTAATCTTAATTTAAATTTAAATAAAAATTTAAGTAATATTTAGAGATGTTCTTAGAGTTCGGATATCATATCTCACATGTAAATAGGTCTTTGTTTTCTAATAATAATTAATTAAATATTAATCAAAATAAAATGGCATTTATAATTTATAAACAACAAATATTCAAATAAATTTACCTAAATTGCAATTTAGACTATTTCTTTTTTCAAATAAATAGAAAATAATTATGTTTTAACTCGGAGACAATAAGTGATGATGTACAAAGTAGTTTTGTGCAAGATTAACAGTCGAGTGTATGATGTGATATAATTAATAAGACAATTAGTAAAACAATCAATGGTTAAAAGGTAAATATCGGGTCAACACACAGATATATAGTAGTTCGGTCGGAGTGACCTACTCTACTCCGAAAAACCACAACGGTGGTCGAAAAATCTTTATTAATAAGGTAAGGTGAGAGAGAGCAATGGTTAGCTCCAGGATGGATACAATAATTAGAAGAGAGAAAAGTTATATGAGGGGTGTATAAAGGTGTAGTAACATGTCTCTCCCATATAGAGAAGACTTACAATTTATAGGCATGGAGTCTTGGTTGAGACAGTGATGTGAGGGTAAAGGCACTAGTCCTTCGGGGAGGATAATTACAAAATGTAAGTAGAATTAAAGTTGTCTAGATCTTTTAGAGTGGGTATCTCGATGATTACTCTTTCACGTGCCCTTATCTTTCTCGGCTCCTTGAATCTTGGACTTGATTGGATTGATGAACCGGACTTAACCTGTCTTTCTAGTGGATTTGAGCTTGCTTGATTGTATAGAAGTATAGTAACGTGCCTCTCTCATATAGAGAAGACTTACAATTTATAGGCATGGAGCCTTGGTTGAGGCAGTGATGTGAGGGTAAAAGCACTAGTCCTTCGGGGAGGATAATTACAAAATGTAAGTAGAATTAAAGTTGTCTAGATCTTTTAGAGTGGGTATCCATATGATTACTCTTTCACGTGCTCTTATCTTTCTCGGCTCCTTGAATCTTGGACTTGATTGGATTGATGAACTGGACTTAACTTGTCTTTCTAGTGCATTTGAGCTTGCTTGATTCATTGGGCCTGACCTAGTTGACTCTGGACTCGTCATTTGCCCCCATGCCCTAAGCCCTTGAAGTGGCAAGAGGTTGAGAGCATGAGAATCTTTGGGCGAATGAGGGTTTCTTGTTTTGCACGGTGGTAACTTCTTCATTTGAAAAAGGTTTCTTGTCCAGCACAGTGGTAACTTCTTCATTTGAAAACTGTTTTTGTTCTGAAAACTTTAAAAATAATGAAAAGCTGTTTGGTTTGGTTTTTCCTTCTTCAGTTTTTTGAAAAAATAGGGAAGTAGAGCATCAACATTGAAAACAAGCTAGGTTTGTTTTCAAGCCCAGTTTTGAGGAAACATTGAAAACACGGAGGTAAGATTACTGTTCATTAAATGCCCTCATATAAAAGCCTCTTTTTTTTTCTCAAGCTCGATGGACTCCTTCAGCCTCTCTCTCTTTCTCTCTCTCTCTCTCTCTCACAGTCAACTGGAATAAGCAACTCTGGCGAATCGAAGCAACACCAACATTGTAAGCCCTAGATCTACCAGTTTTACAGAGCTTTGTTCCTGGAACTTGTTTGGGCTTGTTGTCTTTGGATTTGTTTTCATTTTTCCATTATACATGTGGATATCTTACTTAGGGCCTTTTGTTCCTTAACAGATCTGGTGCATGATCTGTCCGACAGAGCCAAGGAGTACTCCGACGACTCAGATAATCCCAAAAATCTGGTAGACCTCAGTTTTTATTTTGTTATTATAATATATTTGCATCTTCCTCATCTCTCTCTTGCCATCTTTGTCTCACACACAGATCAATTTAATGGGTATTTTTTTTAATAAACGAACAGAGGCTTGTAATGTATCTATTTTTTGGGTCTAAAATATCTCTTTGTCATCCCCTAAATATTTTTTTATGGACAATGCCATTAGGTTCTGTTTTAGATGTCATGACACTTCTTCAATCTTCCCAAACTGTCTTCGCTTATGGGTTTATAACTGTCTATTTTATAGGTTGTTGTTCTTTTCTTTTTTACTACATACAGTAGATCTGGCTTGCAATAGCGCAATGAATGGCGATGGAGGACCAAATTCAGCTATGAAGGCGTACTCTTGTGACTCAAGTAACCCCAAATATGGTAGATCTTGATGTATTTTTGCTTTAGTATAACATATCTGCCTCTTCCTCATCTTTCTCTTGCTCACTCTTTCTCGCGCTATGTATGACTCCCCAATGTGTATGTATTTGGTTGGAACTTAGAGGCAAAAAAGACTGTGATGAATTCTAGTAGCTCAACGAAGAGCTATGGAGGAGCAAATCTGGGTGTTCAACACAAAGTTGCACACATCTAGCAATTAGTTGTTCAACAGAAAGCTTCAACCTTTAATTGGTGAAAATGACCTTGATTTCTCAGACATATCAACTGACCAGGTATCTCTTCCTCCTTGAAAATGAGAACAATTTGGAATGTAAAAGCAATATGATGCTTATATTGTTGTTGAATGCCCTGGTTGAAATTGAACTTGCATTATTCATTGCATAAAAAGTAAAGCTCCAAAGACGAAATTATTTGCATTTATTTTATTTGATCGATGGTCATGTTCATAGCCTCTTCGCATGTATGATTTATGTTACATCCACGCAATTCATTTTATACATGATAAATTAATCTATGATGTATATTTGCTTAGACATCATCCCAAGGTAATGAAATTGTTGAATGGAAATCTGTCACGGATATATAATTGTCTACAAATGGATGACAATACATTCTTTGCATTGTGTAAAACATTGCACGATGGCAGTCACATACAAGAGGACTAACACAACCATTTGACAATTGAGGAGTCCGTGACTATTTTCTTACTCATAGTTTCACATAGTTTTAGACATAGGCTTGTTTCCATTCCAACACTCAACTGAGACTATCAATTGGCAATTCAAGAAAGTTATGCATGCATTAGCCAGTCTAGGAGTGTCAATAATTCAGCCACAATTTCCATATGAAATGCCACTTGAAATATTATATGATGAGCGATACTACCCATGATTTAAGGTAACATTTACACATTATCAATAAATTTTATTTTCCTAGTTAAAACACAATTTATAAATATAGGATTATATTGGTGCAATTGATGGTACACATGTTGCTGCATAGGCCCCTGCTTCTAAACATGAAACATATTGTGGTTGAAAAACAACAATTAACCAAAATGTGATGTCAGTTTCTTCTGTTTACATGAGGTTTGTATTTTTCATGCCTAGTTGGGAATATAGTGCGCACGATTCGCATGTTTTTATGGATGGTATAACAAAAGGTGAAGTCAACTTTCCTATGCTGCCAGAAAGTTGGTGTGCATATTGATTTCATTCCTATTAGACAAACAATTATTTTAATTAAATAATGTTGACAATGTATTTTTTATTAGGGATGTACTACGTTGTAGATGTAAGATACATAAACATGCCTAGATTTCTTTTTCTATATCGTAGTGAAAGATATCACATTTCTGAACATAAAGGTAATAGACATGCACCATGTGGACCCAAAGAGCTATTCAATTACCCACATTCATCTTTGAGAAATGTCATTGAGAGATGTTTTGGAGTGTTGAAAACAAGATCCTCCATATTGAATACAATACCAAAGTACAAACCTACACGCCAACCAACCATTGTAACAACTTGTTATGTAGTTCATAATTTTGTTCATATGCATTCGGCAGGTGACATTTACTTTCAGTGGTTTCTATCTGAAGACGTGCCATTAGATAATGGATAGAGTTCTAACCCTCGATGGTTCACCAAATTGAGCATGTTATCAACACAACTCAAAACTACGTCACACTTGAGGGATACAATGGCTGCGAATATTTGGGTTATGGTGTCTCATGGTGGTTGAACTGACATGTAGTTTAAGTGCTATTACTAGTAGACTGAGGCTATGTAATATTAAAAATATGTTGTTCACCTATAACTTGATTTGTTATCATCTGTTTAATGTGCTATTTATGTTAAATATTATATTTTATGTGTGATGACATGAACTACATGGTTGCGTTTCAACTATCTAGTTTGTTGAATGGAATATATGTTAATGATATTTGTATTTTTTTTAATAAATTGCAGAGCACATGGATAATGCCTCAGGACCTGTATGCACATGTGCTGATCACATGAGGGTTTTCAGGGCTCTACAATGAGAAATGATGGTCGTTGTTTTTATAGGTATCTATTTGGTAGAGACCATATATGAATGCGTTTATTTGGGTTGATGAATACTAACACCGCCTAGACCTTGTTGTCGATCGTAAGGGTTGACTCATTTGTGTATGTTGTGGTTATAATTTCATTTTGTTTTTCAGCTTGTTGTATTTATTATTTTGACTTGATGATCAACACGGTGGAGAAATGATCACCACTCTTGTTGTAATATAATGTGCAACTTTTATGTATGAACAATGGGTTGTATTATGTTAGAACTTCTAATATGATCGTATGATTAGAACATGGATGTCTATATTAATTTATTTTTTTTGCACTATAAGATGTTTTCATGTTAGTTTTTATCAAGTTTAACATATTGAAATGTTTTCCTGTGAAACAGTCAATCCAAACAGCATCTCTCTTCAAACAGGTTTTCTATTTTTTGTTCTGCACAACTATTTTTGGTATTATATAATTAAATAAGTTCTGCGATACCAAAAACACCAAAACAACTTTGTTAGACTCTTCCAAAAAATAGTTTTCAAATACTGTTTTTTGAGACGCAAACCAAACATGCCTAATATTTTCACCAGTTTCACACTT
Organism: Ilex asprella; assembly: GCA_023539305.1. Lineage (NCBI taxonomy): Eukaryota > Viridiplantae > Streptophyta > Magnoliopsida > Aquifoliales > Aquifoliaceae > Ilex > Ilex asprella. The sequence goes on from CM042188.1 coordinate 1,731,372, forward strand.
TCTTGAATGGAATAGTTTATGTACAGAAACAGGAACAAGTTAGAAGGAAAAATGGAATGGCATAGGTGTGTAAGTTCTAACGCAGTTGGATATGAGACATACATGTTGCATTTGAACTGATATAACATAATGTTACTGTAGAGGCAAAAATATCAGAAATACCTCTCACGTGTGATTTCTGGAAAACTGGAAAAAGAATTCTGAACTTTCTCCTAATCTTTTTTTTGCAAAAACAAACAAACTGTCCAAGATCGAAGTGTTTCGATCAAAGGCACTCTGATGCTTAAGTTAGTAATGGAACAAATGAAATTGCACCAAGACAAGGAGAGTTCAGCATCCCTTTCATCTTGGTTCCTTTGGCTTTTTATAGATCCTTCTTCAGTTAGGGTTTTCATGATTTTCGATTTAAGGTGGTACACCTTCCTCCAATTAGGCGGCTCTAGTTGGGAAGTTACTAATATCTCTCCAGCAATTCCTCCTGCCAGGCCTATAATTTTGTCAATTCGTTTAGCCAAAATGCTTGAATTACAGGCATTTTTTTAGCACCATGTTCCCTGTTTAAACAACTCGGTTGTAACAGTTCGGTCGTGACAAGCACCAAGCTCATTCTTTCATTTCTGAGCTTTCTGATCAGTTCGGTTGCTATTTGATGACAGCTCGGTTGAATTTTATCCTCTGCTAGGTCGGACCAACTTTAGCTCGGCTCAGATAACCTAGTTACTTGGTTTGCTAGGTCGGGCCAACTTTAGCTCGGCTCGAATAGCCTAGCTACTTGCTTGGTCATAATAGAATCATTGCAAATAACTCTTTTCAGCACATACAACTTACTACGTGTCCAAGTCTAATTATCAGATGATGATCAAAATTTATCGACCCCTTCATATGCTCCAAGATAATATTTTTCATGTACTTGGTCTGTTAGGTCAGACCAACTTTAGCTCGGCCCGAATAGCCTAGCTACTTGCTCGGTCATAGTAGAGTCATTGTAAATAACTCTTTTCAGCACATGCAACCTATTACGTGTCCAAATCTAATTATTAGATGATGATCAGAATTTATCGACCCTTTCATATGCCCCCAGAGAATATTTTTCATGTGGCACACTGGAAGATATTCTCTGTTTACAATCTTTTCTCTCATTTATTGTCTTGTATTGTTTCTTATGAAAAGACGTTTTTTGTGTCCCTTTCCCCTAGCACAGAGGTCCCACCTCAATGAAGGGCTCGGGAGTTCAATACTTAAGAAAAAATTCAATCATGGTCCCCTTCCCCTAACCCAAAGGACTTGCCTTGTTGAAGAGTTCGAGCATTAGTTCTTGGTCACTTATTGTGACCCTTGCACCGATCTGCCGATCTAATCGGTCTTCAAACTTTACCAGCTTGGCTTACACCGTCGTGCCTAGCCGTGGGCCTAAGTTTGATCGGATGGCTGCACCTGAGCTAGGTCCCTACCTCTGTTAGGATTTTTTCCTCCCTGCCTTAGTAGTAGGTTATCTTATGTCTGAGCCTTCTCGGGTCTTTCATGTGGCAGGTACTCCACAAAAGGATTAGCTCTGAAGCTCAATTCTATTTTTTCATTGGAGGTACTCCATGGTGATATTGTGACATATCTCATAAGGCAAGTACTCCACAAATATTAGCTCTAAGACTCAATCTTATTTACTCGCGGGAGGTACTCCACCATTAGGCATCTTTCCTGTGGTAGGTTCTCCACAAAATATTAGCTTTGAAGCTTAATCTTATTCATTCTCTGGAGGTACTCCGTTGTTAAGCATCTCTCCTGTGGTAGGTACTCCACAAAAATATTAGCTTTGAAGCTTGATCTTATTCATTCCCTGGAGGTACTCCGTTGTTAAGCATCTCTCCTGTGGTAGGTACTCCACAAAAATATTAGCTTTGAAGCTTAATCTTATTCATTCGCGGGAGGTACTCCGCTATTAAGCATCTTTCCTGTGGTAGTTACTCCACAAAAATATTAGCTTTGAAAGGCTTTTCAAGACTAATGTAAGTCATGGACACTAGCACGAGAGGTGGGCTACTTGTGTTTGTCCGGTTACTAAAAGTCTTGTTGGTTGAGTTGATTTGCTATGAACGACTCAACAGTTAAGGGAGCCACTGAGGCTGCACTGAACTTGTGGACAGAGCCGATCACCTTTGAACCAAATGATCAAGTATCGATCACCACTGTGTGATCAAGAACGAGCAATGGCTTCACTCAGTTCCTTGAGGATACTAACTGTGGCATTACAATTAGGTGCGTCATCCCCTTGTTACTGATCTCTTGTGGAAACAACTCAGGTTGCCAAAACTCCACTAAATTTTCACTTGTTTTGCTTTATTCAAGGTAGTCTCTGAAATTCTGACATATACGGACAAGCTATGCTCTTGGTTACTCTGCAATACAAGAAAAGTATTTGTCAAATATTGTATCCCTTGGTGTCTTTTTCTAATTGATTAACTTCCTTTGTCATCGCAATAAGCAGATAGCTTTAATAAATTTGTTATGAGATTCTAACTCATGATCCATGTGTGATGTAAGCTCAAATAGATAATCAAACCATAGCTTGCTAAAAATTCTTCACAGTTCATAATCCAGTGGACTAAGAAAAGACCCTTTGGACTCTTGAAGCCACAAGAGAGTTTATTTGAAATGTTGAACAATCATAACAATGTATCTCCACATATTTGTAACTTGAGTAATATTTCACTTAGGAGAAGTTTGATCTTAAGCCAATGTTCATCGGGCATAGTGGCACACTACACCGATAATGGATGCTGCTTATTTCCAACGAGATCATGTGTAGTTAAATTCTTGAGTCTCACCAATGTCCATATAGAGTTTCGCCGATGTCCATAGAGAGTTAATTTCTACTCATGTGGATCCTTCATATTAGGAATTGAGTGGTACACTCTAATTTGCCTCAAATTCATAAAATTTAATTCTTATTGGTTGACACTTCAAGTCAAATATCAACCAATTGACCCTCTTGAATTTCTTTCGGTATCAAGTAATTGATCCTCTTGGATCTCTGTCGTATCGATTTTTATGTCTTCTTGATTCTCTTTCTCATTGGCCAACTCCATCGTAAAAATTGGATCATCTCAAAGACTCCAAGTGTCATTATTTATAGCATAAACAATAGAGTTATCTCCAAAACATAATATAGCAAAATGGAAAAAATTAAAGCATGCCAGATTATGGGTGGCACATATTCATCACACATATGTATACTCAGTTTACGAGCATGTCAAACATGCAAAACAAAATCAAATGATTCTCATACCATGGGGCAGCTGCGTAGGGCTTATATGAAGAGATCCATCTTCCTTTTATCTCGATAGATGTCTAATAAACAATAGATTTTGATCACAACCATCTTTGCTGTATTTACTACTTATTCTAATGAGGGAGCCATACTCTACTAATTTCTTATGCAGCCTGTGAGTACTTGGTTCAATACCAAAAGCACTAGTTTGGTAGAGAGTTAGTCTATATTTATGTATGTCCTGCCTACTAGGAATCAAGAAATCAAGTGGCACACTTGGATCCCTCTTTATAGTCATCTTATATAATTCTCATTGATTGACCTCTTCGGTTGAATATCAATTAGGTAATTGACCCTCTTGGGTCTCTTTCTTGTAGGCCGACTCTATTAGTCAAGTACTTTCTTGTGTTTAGATCAAGATTGGTCACAAACTATTGTAAAAATTAAATCATCTAAAAGGCACAAAGTTTCATAATTTATCTCCTATGTGCGAGATTAATGCCGAACATGTGTCAGATCCATAAAAAGATTGAGTAACGAGTGTGATACAGACAAAGGCAATAGATAAGTTCTACCATGCGAAATAAACCAGAGTATATATATTGATATAAGCCATTAATTTTGTCATCTGATGTTGAACTTCATCACCTGTGTACTGGAAATCAAGTGGTACACTCTGATTCCTCTTGGAGTCAATTCTAATTAGTTGACCCTACGTCAGTTCAAGAAATTGACCCTCTTGGGTCTTTTTAAGGTATCAAACAATTTACCTTCTTGGGTTTCTTTATTATATGGTCAAGATGATTCAATTATGTTAAAGACATTATATATCATATTTTAGGCTAATCACATATTAACTAGTCTCATATTATAGGTAAAATTAACCTTTAAAGTATTCTTTGGCATTCAAGACATACCAGAAAGTCTCAGACTTGTCTCTTTGCGTTGGTCACATGGAGGCTAAATAAAGGGTAGCAGACTTTGTTGTAAAAATAAATTCCACGGAAAAGAAATACCACAATCAACAGTATATGCTTCTGGAAGATGAATAATTATTCTTGCTTCATGAGACGACGTCCATCACGCAAGGAAGAAATACAGAAAACCATGATGAATGTTCCAAATGCACATTTTCCTCACTCTTATACTCTATCCTTTGCTCGGCCAGACTAAGTTTATGTCGGTCAGGATAGCCTAGCTATCTGCTCGATTAGACCAATTTTAGCTCGGCTGAGATAGTCTAGTTATCTGCTCGGTCGGATCTTGCCCTTTGCTTGGTCGGACCAACTTTAGTTCGGCCAAGATAGTCTAGCTACTTGCTCTGCTCGACTAAGCTAACTTTAGCTCGGCCCGAATAGCCTAGCTATTTGCTTGGTCAAGTTTTAGTCGTTTCAAATAACTATTTTCAACATATGCAACCTTTGTGATGGTCGCATGGGGCCCAAATAAAGGGCAACTGACTTTGTTCTAAAAACAAATTTCATGGAAGGGAAATACTACAACCAACAGTTTGTGCTTCTGGAGGATGAATAATTCTGCTTCATGATACAACGTCCATCACGCAAGACAGAAATACCAAAAACCATGATAAACTAGCTCTCGAACGCAATGCTCTCAATCTCGATTGTTGCACATACAAATTTATCGACAATGCTCGTCATATTATAGGGCAAGATCGATCGAGTAGTTATATATTTACAATTCACGGGAACTTGATCATCATTTCTCATAGACGGCGCCAAAAATGTAGAGGCAAAAATATCAGAGATACTTCTCACGTGTAATTTCTGGAAAATTGGAAAAAGTATTCTGAACTTTCTCTCAATCTTTTTGCTGCAAAACGAACAAACTGCCCAAGATCGAAGTGCTTCGATCGAAGGCACTCTGATGCTTAAGTCAGTAATGGAACAAATGAAATTGTACCAAGACAAGGAGAGTTCAACATCCCTTTTACCTTGGTTCCTTTGGCTTTTTATAGATCCCTCTTCAGTAAGGGTTTCCATGATTTTCGATTTAAGGTCATACACATTCCTCTAATTAGGCGGCTCTAGTTGGGAAGTTGTTGATATCTCTCCAGCAATTCCTCCTACCAGGCTTATAATTTCGTCAATTCATTTAGCCAGAATGTCTGAATTACAGGCATCTTTTGAAGACCATGTTCCATGTTTAAACAGTTCGGTCGTAACAGTTCGATTGCTATTTGATGATAGCTTAGTCAGATTTTATCCTTTGCTAGGTCGGACCAACTTTAGCTCGGCCCGGATAGCTTAGCTACTTGGTCTGTTAGGTCGGACCAACTTTATCTCGACCCGAATAGCCTAGCTACTTGCTCGGTCAAAGTAGAGTCATTGCAAATAACTCTTTTCAACACGTGCAACCTGCCACGTGTCCAAGTCTAATTATCAGATGATGATCAGAATTTATCAACCCCTTCAGTTACTATGATGAACCCTCTTCAAAGTGGATTTATCATGTTTTTTCTTGGTCTTTTGAACAATTGCCGTTTTGGGGATTTCCCGTCAGACGCTAAGTTGATCATCTCATCAGAAAAGCTTGTCAAAAGAGGGATTCAGTTTCAAGGATGGGATTGAAGAAATTTACGATCAATCAGTGGCATACTTCAAGGCTAAAGGGGTTCTGGAGAACTGAAGGCCTCGGTTTGACAGTTTATATAAAGGCTACAATGCTGCACTATCATGCATTTGATTTTCACCTAGCAATGCTTTCATATCTCGTAATGTGCGCTCTGATTATACAATAAAGAGAATGTAATTGGCACACTGTCTTACCAAGCATATAAAAAGACTATTTACATTACTCTGATCATACAATAATAGTCCCAGAATGGTGCACTAAATGTGCAGGGATGACATCGTGTCATAAATAGTTGTGCAATAATAATGCAAGAATAGTGCAGGAATTATGCAGTGCTGACAATGATCTTCGACTTCTCATCCTTGAGGAGCTTGTTAATTTGATGCTCTATGACGGTTTACATTAGAGGGGTTTCCTACAGTAGTCTGGTGGAAGTTTTATAAATACTATCTGATAGTTTCATTACAGACAGAACATTATGTGTAAAATGCTTTCCTTCTCTTGCTAACATATTATTTGTTTTCAGGGTTCATGGGGGTGAGGTGGGGCAAGGAATGGTGTTACACTTACAGAAGGCGATTTCAACCCATTTGGAGTCAAAACTAACCCCTCCAGCAAATCGGACGCATACAGTAACCTACTGTAAAATCAATACTGCAAGATCGAGTCCTAAACCATACATTTTGAATTGTTTTAAATACCACAATTGAGAGGTTTTGTCGATGCTGAAACAAACGTCGGGATTACAGTTATGACATATCAGGTTCAGCACCAAGGAGCAGATAATCATCAAACCACATGTTCTAGTTTAAGACACAAAAATTAACCTTCTAAGCGTCTTGGAATGCCCACAATATTCTTAAGCCATACCAATTATTAGTAATTTCTATGATACCTTGACTTCCAAAACAACAGGGCAGAAATCTGACAATAGTGATCATGGATGCGGCAAAATTCTTCTTGGTGTTGCACATTAAGCTTAGAAGATCTATTTTAGAATCTTTCATTTGGTTCAAAAGTCCCACAAAAATTCACAGATGCAATAATATATGGAAACTCAACATTAATGATTTGTTGACAATGGAAGGCTTTGGCTGTATATTAGATCGATGTGGTTAGGGTTGTGTTCAGCCGTTCAGGGGTTGGCATTGAGTGGACACTGGAAGGTTTTGGCTGTATATTAGATCGATGTGTTTAGGGTTGGGTTCAGGGGTTGGCATTGAGGCCAATGGAGATTTATGTTTAAATGTTTTCAACCAAATGTGTATTTTCTTTTCTTTTTTCTCCCATTTTTTTTTTCGGGCCAAAATTGTAAACGATTGATGGTAGAATCATACTAAAACTCCAAAAGAAAATCCATGCAATTGATGGGACCATGCAATATAAAACCTCAAAATGATATTACGACACACTACACAACCAAACATGCTATGTACAACCTGCAAAATAAAAACATGTCACACCATACAGCCACATAAGACAACAACATTCAAAATGGTCATAAGACATTCATCCCCTGTTGAGTACATGGGTACATAGAAGAATACAATTTATGCTCAAGGTGAAAATTGAGTTACATAGACTAGCAATTCAATCCACTAACAAAGTTATCACTAAAACAACAAATAAGATCCAAATTAAAGTTCCACTACTCATCTTTTGGAAATTTCAGATTATAATGAAAGAAACGATTTGAATTCCCCAACTCCACAAGCTCTTTTGCTTCCTCAACCATCGATTCCTTGACCAATTCATCTACCATACGCTGCATTATTATTGTATCAACAAGGCACCGCCGCTTAAGAGCCTCCTTGCACAATTCAAGACCAAAATGATAATCACCTTTGTTGCAAACAAATGGAATGAGTGTCACAAATGTTACTCTATCCGGAACACAATCATTTTCGACTATTTTACCATACCACTTTTTGGCTTCCTCCAAATTCCCATCATCACAAAACCCTTTAATCAAGGCCTTAAAACTAAAAATATCCGGCTTCACGCCCTTCCTCTCCATTTCCTCAATCAATTCAACAGCTTCCAAAATCCGATTCTCACCAACCAACCAGCGCAATTTTGGGTTGTAACTCCTCACATTAGGAACCACATTCTTTTGTTCCATTTTTTCCCACATTTTCTCAGCATCCGAAATTTGTTTATTCTTATAGAACGCATCAATAAGCGTGTTAAAGCTTATAAAGTCCGGCTCAATCCCATTCTTCTCCATCTCATCAATCACAACAACTGCAGAATCCAACGAACCCATTTCACAAAAAGCCTTCATAACCGTATTGTACGAAACTCTGTCCGGCTCAATGGACAATTTCTCAGGCAATTCCCTGAAAAACTCGCTGATTTTATCGAACTTTTTCGAATTGACGCATGCTGCTAAAAGGGCATTGAAGGACATTACTGTACGGTCACATTTCAGCTGGGGCATTTCGTCGAACAGGTTCTGGGCTTGATCGAACATGCCTGATTTTCCATACAAAGAGATAAGCCGGACTATGAACCTCTCATCAGTGATGTCACTGTATTGTTTTTGGTGTTCGAGGATGTCGGAGATGAGAGGGAATTGCTCTGCTTTGGCGAGGCGTTGAACGGTGGTTTCGTATTGCGAAATGCGGAGGCGGAAACTGGCGGAGTTTGAGGCTTTCTTAAATTTATTGACAAGGCGTTTGAGTCTTTTCTCTTTAGAGGTGGCGGCGGCGGCGGCGGCGGCGGCGGTGGTGGATTCAGGGGTTTTGGGTTTTGAGACAGTGGTGGAGGTGGTGGGTTTGGTAGAGACGGTGGTGGTGGGTTTGAGGAAGAGGCCGTGGAGACGGCGGTAGAGGGAAGAAGACATTTGCTGTTTGGTGGTGGGATGGAAATTGAAACAAAAAAGCGTTTTGTTAGGGTTTAGATATCATATCTGACATGTAAATAAGTCTTTGTTTTCTAATAATAATTAATTAAATATTAATCAAAATAAAATGGCATTTATAATTTATAAACAACAAATATTCAAGTAAATTGCGATTTGGACTATTTATTTTTTCAAATAAATAGAAAATAATTATGTTTTAACTCGGAGATAATAAGAATGAGAGATCAATGGATGGTCATTGATGTAAAAGTTTGATGATCCTATTCAGAACTACTGTTTAAAAAAACTTAGTTCGAAAAAATCTATAATATAAAATAGAGCGACACAAATTCTAAAACTTCAACATCCAACAGTTTCAAATTAATTAAGACTTTAACATTCAACGATCACAAATTAATTCAAGCTTCAACATTCAACGGTCACTAATTCTTTAACTTTTTTCACTCACAACTTTTTAAAAAAAATTTGTCCAGTCGCTTCTCCTGTCAAGCAAGCCACCGCCTTCCCTGCATTTGTTTTTTTAAATTTTCTGTCAGACAACCCCTTCTTGCATCGTCCTTTTTTTTCCCCACCCTTTGTACTCCTTACCCCTCTCTCTCTCTCTCTCTCTCTCTTAAGCCATCTCCACCGGCTCTCCCGCGACACTGTTATCCATCCGCCTCACTTCGGCGACGCACAACCCACTCCAGCGACCTAAACTCTGGCAGTAATCTTTCACAGGCATATCTCTCTCTCTCCACGATCTTCCATCACACAGCCCCACACCATAATCACAGCCACATCGCTCCATCCTCTCCCACCACCAACACGCCAACCCCACCCAGATTTAGGGCTTAATTTTGCAAATCCCCTCTGCATTACAAACCCCCACCATAAATTAGACTAGCCGACTTCTTGCCCAGATTGCATTGTAAAACCCTTTAACCCCGCTACGTTTTGGCTACTCTTTTAGTCATAGATTCAATACATTTCTTCGCTCAGAATGAGTTCGCTTGCCGCGAAATTCGTAAAGTTCTTGAGAGTCTCAACAGTCACCAGACCCACCTCTCTCTCTCTATATATATATGATGTGAAGAATAATGAAGGTGACGAGTTTGATGATGATTTTCTTCCCGATAAGCCAGAGTTACAACTCCAGAGTGTGGATCCCAGAAGGGGTTGGGATTTTCGTGGTGTGCATAAGGTACTTGATTAAGAATTAAAGTGTACAAATTAAGAACTTTCGGGTTTCAGGTTGCAAAGTGAGATTAACCCAAAAAAAACGCATAAAAACCCAATTGATTTGGTGGGTCTGTAAATAATTTATTTTAGTTCTCTTGATCCATTCCGAATAACCTACCTGGGCGGTGCCCAGTTCAAGCTTCTACTGGAAGCTGAATTCTATCAGCTTACATCACACACTTCGGATGGTGTTGTTTAGGTAAATTGGTGAGTATAAAGGAGAGTAGTAGTAACTACCCAGTAAGAGATGAATTAGATTCAGGAAGGAGAAATGCCCAACCATCTGTCCGAACCTATTGTGGGGATTCTTTGGATATATATCTGTCAAGTCTGCCCCCCCCCCAAAAAAAAGGGGAAAACCCAGGTGCATTTTTTGGGTTTTGTACATCTTTAATTACAACTCTTTATTCTGTTAAAATAAGGCTTAATCCCTCAATTTCAACAGTGAACTAACATCATCTTAATCTTAGAGACTATATGATGTTGATGATGATGATGATGATGCCATGGTGGCTCTTGGTGATATCCATTGGAGGCCCCATGGAATGGTAATAGTTTTTTTACCCTATTAATATAGCTTTTTTATTTTTATGGGTTATTTCTGTTTGTGCATGTTAGTCGGTGATATCCACCCCATAATATCCTTTATTTTGATTCTCCTTTATTAGAGAGTATCCTAACTTCGTTATCTTTTGGGTTATTACTTATTCTACTGTTTCTGCATGTTTGTGGAGGTAAATTGGGTGCAAAGTTTATATGTGCTTTTTTTTTTGTTTTTTTCTATGTTAGGTACTTTTTCGAGTAGCCATTGTGTTGCACTTTTGATTTTGTTTATTTTTTTTCATTTCTGGTCAAAGCCTAATTTTATATTTGGATGCGAAAAATAAATTCTTACTATTTATATGATTTATCAAATAAGTATCAAATGGATCACATTAATATAGTCTACCTATATTATTGAGGCAATTTTAATACCACTGAAAAGAGGTGGCATTATAATCCATCCTAAGCGTATTATATCATTATTTTACAATTTTACCCCGCACAAAACTAACAAAACTCTTGTGTCCATCCTTTTTTATTTATTTTGAAAAAATTACCTAGACATCTTGACTTTTGAACAAACAATAATGTGACCCATAGTATTCTTTAAAATAACATATCGGCTTTCCTAAAATGGACAAACTGTAAAAGGCACACCACAAACTGTAAAAGGCACACCACATTCGCCAGGTTGATTGTCAAATAGACATTAATAAATGATAACATCCATAATAACTCTTACTATAACTCATTTGTGGTTATATCTAAATTTTGGTATTTTATTGTCAGACATAGATTTCATTATTGGGTAAATTCTATTCATGTTTGTTTATAGTTTTGGGGGAGCTTACATTCTATGTAATTTGATTATTTATTCATGACAAGAATGCATTAAACAATGTTGTGGATCTAAATCTTTGATTAAATTGTTTTTGTCTCGACTTGCTTGGTGCAGGTTCAATTTGCTTAATTACTAAATGAAATGTTAAATTAAATTATACGGTGAACAACCTGATTCTCTGTACCTCAATTTATCGTTTGACGATGGTTGCATTTCTTTTTCCTTTGATTTTTTTTTCCCTTCTCCTTCCGTGTTTTAGTTTTACTCCGACGTTTTTGATTTTCCATTCTTTAGATAACAATAGTGTTTCATTTTTTACTTACCCCAAAAAAAAAAAATAATGCTTTGCTTCTGATTCTTATGTGTGCAGTCACAAATAGAACACACACACACTTCATTGATTCAAAATCACATAATTTTTTTGAATTGATTTTTGTAATTAATTGTTTGTATTTATAGTTGATTTTTAATTTTTGGTTTTCTGTGTAAAATATTTGTCGTAAGTATTTATGGAGCTACCGGCGATGCAATGATCCACCACCGAATACTCCATGTCCACAAGGAAAATTGGCATCCTTGGCTATTCTGTACTGAGATATTATAATGTGATAGTAGGTATTCTTAATCCTTTTCATTGTTGTTGTTGTTGGTTTTATAGATGGGGGCTTTTTGTGGTGAGCCATTGTTGGGTTGCTTATGTTTTGAAAATTTGGGGGTGGTAATGTTTT